>CM060841.1:8965000-9225000 GCA_030762175.1 Metallyticus violacea
ATATGGCCGTCATTAATCAAACTAAAATTGTGCTTTTTTGTGTCGCCTTTCGACTCCATTGACCACAGTGAGCACTTTTCCATGGAAGCATGAAAAAGTGTGCGGCAGTAATTTATGGCAGCTATATTTGCGCTGCGTAAATGTAGATGCAAACCAACTGTAAATTAAAAACGTAATAATTACATTCATTGTTTTGTTACTCGGCACGGTGCATCATTATTTCGTAATGACGTATTACTCATTATTATCTACTCCTGTCTTAATCTACTCTCTAAATATTATCTTCATTGAATTTGGACAGACATATCCAATAGATCTTGTACCTTTAATAGGATTTTTGCAAGTGCTTTAACTTCTAACACATGGGAGAAGTGCAGGCTTTCACGGCCGGAGTCATAGATGTAACTACAATTTTCTTTCGGCCGTGATCATCTGGAAATGAGAATTCCAGACGCAGTGATGCCTTCTCCAAGGTCACTTCGTCCACGCCATCGAAGATGTCCCCTATAGTTGCGAACGAAACGTCTGAAATTTTCACCGCCAGCAGACCAAGGCACAACAGCCCCTGGAGAAAATTGTAGTACATCTGACAATATCATTCTGCACGTATACAGTGGATTCAAACAGTGTGAGCAGAAGGTTTGAATATTCCATTTCAAGTGCTAATAAATCTTTAAATGCCAATAATGACACTGTAAGAGGTTTCAATTCGGTAACCTACATTTAAATGCAACAACAAATAAAAGTATATAACTTTACTTCGTCTAATTACGTATAGCATGTTCAGTGTCTTAAAACAATTTAAAACTCTTTACATATTTTTAATTGCTTGTCATTCCTAAAGTACGATATGTATTGTCACGAATTCAGAGCTGACATATAAATATCCACAAAATTATAATTAAGTAGGTTCAAAATTATTTGTGTAAACGCAAAGGAAATGTGGTTTCCTGCTGAATGACATTACAAAGTAATCCGTGCGCAGTGTAGGTGACAACGATGTGCCTCAATGTGATTGGTTATGTAGACAGAGAGCATTCCAGGAACATGTGGCACATAGGATAATATAATTTAGGGTTGTTCGCGAAAAGTTGCTCTCCCTTAGCTCCTCTTCGAATTCGCTTCGTCTGCTCTTCCCTCCTGCGTCTGTAAGGTAACGGATGCTCCGGCAGGTATTTGCATCCTTCAACTTCTGTACTATTGTTAGACACGCTATTGAACATTCTTAAACTTAAATTGTCTTTAATAAAACTTAATGCTTTACATTTGGTATCTAAGAGTTGCTGTAATTCTCCCGTTCCCAAATCCTTTTAACATCTGAGATCCAACCCCTGCGCACGAAAGGTTCATGACAATATACTGGAAATCAAATACGAGAGTCGCTACTTGATTTTTCGCATTTGAAGAAACCATGAGATTTCTTTTGATCATCAAGCAATAATAACCAATAATACAACAGATTGTGGAAACCTACAGCCTCAAAATATCAACAATGAGAACAAAACACAGTGAGAGCAATTTAAAGGTCCCGATATATATTGTTCGCTCGATCGGCGGTTACATCCCATGTTGCCGGTATTTTTTTGCGTAAACTTGCGGTGCTCAAGTTTTCGAAGTTTTAAACTTAATATATCATAGTAAATAACAGAATTTTACTCACGCTCCTTAAAAAGGATATAAAATGATGATGCTTTTCTTGTATTACGTATTAATATCAATAAAGTGCCCTGCAATTATATTCACTGCTAAGTTATTCACTAGTAGATTTTTATTATTATCAAAGGAGTATTTGATTTTTTTTCTTTGTATTCCTGAAATATGCCATACCCTCCTAATTTTAATAAAACACTTGCTAAAATTATTGAAATGTAATATCCAAGCAATACTTATAAGAATAGCGACATCTCCAACAAGATTTGATAATGCTGTTTAACATACCCTGCATTATAAGATTTGTTATTTTGATAATAAATAACCAATAAATATTATATAAACCTAGTAGGTTCTGTATTGTTGCTCGTTTTTCCAGACACGCATTCCACATCTTCTTAGAAAAGTTCACTGATTTGCATCAATCAGTTCCCCAACACTAACAGAATTAACTTTATTTCTAATGTTTGTTAAGTTACTCCAGTATGTGAGGGTTAGTTCAATGTAAAACTGTCTCACAAGTTAAAAAGTATGCATGCCTTGAAAATTAATATATGGCTACGTATTGAATATGTCATCACTGCACAACACTGCTGCACTGTTTAATAAACTCTCACTCGACTGCAATAACACAACTGCCCGACTCTGTTGGAATCCCGCTCGCAACTGGCTGGAAGAGAAAATGGTGCCGAGCATGTCACGTTGGAATTCTCAGGGATTGGAGGGGGGAGGGTTACTCCGTTGGTCCATCTACTTAAGTTGGGGGACTGATGACTCGCTCTCACTGTAGATATATTAATAAAATTAACACTAATTAGAAGAACTTTCGCAAGAAAAGTAAGGAAAGAAACAATAGCAAAGTATTATGGCATCCAGAAAGTAAGTCCCAATCGCGCCTAGAGATGGCACCACTAGTCGGATAGGAATGCGCATGCGCAGGAATAGAGAGGAAGTATGTGGTAATAATGGAGTAAAATTTCAGCCTTGTGACGGCCGTGGTTACCGCGCTGTGCTAGGAGAAAACGGGTGCTCTGATATTGTCTCCCGCCAACTGCCAAGTTCGTGCAGTCATCCGAAGTTTGCACGCTCAAAAGCAAAGTCCAGCAGAGATCCATCGCCAATTGTGTCAAGCTTCCGGGAGACAATTTCGTGCACAAGGGAGCGAGACATCTGGGGAATTGACAAGAGAGTTCTGAAATTGTGAAGCGCCGGTTCTGCTCAATTGCTTGCTGCACACCTTCCAACACTTCTGCCGTCACCAGGGACGGTCGGCCACTACGGTCGTCGTCGTGAATATTGGTTTGTCCTTCAGTGAACTGCCTGCACCATCGTCTTACCATAATGTCGTGTCCATACACTTGACACAATTGGCGATGGATCTCTGCTGGACTTTGCTTTTGAGCGAGCAAACCTCGGATGACTGCACGAACCTCGCAGTTGGCGGGAGACAATATCAGAGCAGACATTTTCTCCTAGCACAGCGCGGTAACCACGGCCGTCACAAGGCTGAAACTTTACTGCATTATTCCCACATACTTCCTCTCTACTCCTGCGCATGCGCATCCCTATCCGACAAGTGGTTCCATCTCCAGGCGCGATTGGGACTTACTTTCTGGATGGCCCTGTAATAGCGGTACCAGCCTGCATGTATAGAAGTGAACATAAATTATGACGAAAGGACATGTATACAAATTGCAAATCGTTGAACGAATTTTCTAAGATACAATTTGATAGTTAGGAAGAGTAATATAGATAACAGAAAATAACTTTGTGTTGACAGTTTGATACATAAATTCTTGGATGAATATTAATCACATTCCTAAAAAGATAACGGATTATAGACCAAGAGGAGGGAAGAATTCGGGTCGTCCAAGAAAACACTGGCGAGTCGAGGTATCCAAAGCGTAACAAGCTGTAGCCTAAATACTTGAAGATAAAAGCTCTTATGTAAAACATGAATGACATCATACAGTTTACAACCATCGTGGCGCCTAAATGATGCTTAGTTCATTATTGCCAAAGCTGTGGGCAGGCCGAAGAAACCGCTTGAGTACTGACAAAACACCAAAACAAAATTTACTTAATTGTTATAATTTGTTTTTCAGAGATAAAAAAAACACATAAAAACTACTATTTTGATAATCTTGGGGTAAAGCTACAATAACTGCAATCAGAATTGAGTTGATGGTAATATTTTGCAAGTTCTAATTCATAATTTTGGAATTATTTGCTCCAAATTGCAAGTGACATCACGCAAAAATAACATTTGCGTAGAAATCGAGCGAGCAACGCGACAATACAGGAAAAATAGGTGTAGACTAATCAACAGAACGGGTGTTTTGGAATAATTTCACCATGTCAACTATTTTAAGACAGCTTACATCCCATTAATGGTGTGAGCCTGATATTATACATACAGCAAATCATTCTGTCCTGAGATATTCTGTAAGTGTTTTTAGAACATACACTTCTTTTTATATTTATTTAAAATTTCAATTCACGGTTTCTTATTCTAATTTATTCATTAAAATTCTACCTAACATTCACAGAGAGTCTAATGTTATTAGTATCAAGAAATCCAATGTTAGTTCCCTTACATGGTCTCATTCTTATTATTTAATGTTCTCCTGTTGCACTAACTAAAACATTCTGGAAAAGCGAATAATAACTGCAGTGCTCACAAAGTTATTGCTACCCACTCATAGTCATCCGCTTATTTCGGATATAAAATTGCGCCTCCCGACCGTAAAAAGCTTTTGGTCGTGTTTTACCGCGGGAGAGATGTACTAAAGTTACGCAATGTTTAGTTTCACAGTTAAGCCATCTTAATGGAGGAGCTATAAAGTCATATCTCAATTTTTGTGCTCACGTTGCTACCGGGTTATAAAGCGCGTCTTTCACAGCGCAAGTTCCAGTTTTATACAGTGACCCATTCGTCCATGTGGCATGACAGAGGCTCTCTCGGTGAGCGTGAATGTAGTTAAGAGGGCTGGAGGAGAAATACATCGCCTTCATTGAATCAACAACTTTGTTGATAATGCAACTATTATTAATATTACTACACTACTAATATTAATAATTATAAGAACAAGAACAAGAAGAAGAACAGAACAAGAAGAACAATAACAAGAAGAGAAGAACAAGAACAAGAGAAAGAAGAACAAGAAGCCTTTATTTCTTTAATGGTCTCATTAAATTCAGGGCGTGAAGCGGCCGACAAATTTTGCTCAGAGGTCTCTTCTTTCAGGCTTGAGGTTCTTTATCGTGTCGTAAATGTACGACACGGGACCCATGGCTTTACTTCCCTTCCGAAGGAAGTCATATTTACGATTTTTACGCCCGCAAAAATCCATCAATCATGGCCGGATTTGAACCCGCAAACTTGGGCTTAGAAGTCAAGTATAGTTACTACTACACCACCAGGACCGACATTAATTAGTAGGGGAAATTAGTCAGTTATATCGAAAGGAAATTAGTTGATGTAATATTGGTTTTTGGAGATGTGTTGATTGAGCGGGCCGATTTCAAATGGGCCAGCCGTTTGTCTGTCTCCGATTGTTGCTCTGAATATTCCCGCTGATGAGTTGAACTCGCATAGATGCCTCGGCTATGCTGAAGTCCTGAACACCATATTCGGCCGCTATCGGAGGTGGCGTTCTTCTCAGGGTTGATGTCGAGTTTTCTTGGTTGTCAAACAATAATTTTCGTTGCACAGTTCATAGCGTTTATTTTAAAAGTCACTTGCAATTCAAGGCACGCCTGGACCAATGGCAAGGAGTTGAAATAAAAGTATTCACGCGGTTTTATTTTATCGGCCACACATTAAAATCTTGATAGCTAAACAAACTATCTGTCCATTGTTCACAAGTTTTCCGCGATACTTTCTGCAATCATTCTCGGTGGTAATTTCTATGTAGATAACTTTCATTCTAATGTAAGTCACACACTAAGCTTATTGTTACTGTATGAAATTCATCGAGACTTAACACTGCTTCACTGATTACCGGCGATTGCATCTGCATTTGCTACTGCTACGTCAATAAGCGTTGTGTCTTCATTTCACGAATAATACAGTAAAAGATGGAACGGAAAGAGTGTGTTGTCCGCACATACTGGAAAACTGTGTCGGTAAAAGGGTTCATGCCCAAACCATTCGCAAAATCTTCCATTCAGTATCTGGAAGAACCATCCACCCTACAGTCCAGATCTAACTCCCAGTGATTATTTCCTCTTCTCAAAACTCAAGAAGGAACTTCGAGGAAGGAAATTTAAGTGTGTGAACAAATGATGGATGCTGTTTATTCCCATTTTGCAAATAAGACTTTTGACTATTTTGGGTGGGGGGAGGTGGAAATGTTAATACGAAGATCTGAGAAGTGTATGGCAACAAAGGATAACTATATTAAAAAATGAAATATAGTTTTTGTTTTTAGCAAATGATTAGGCTGGAAACTTATGGACCTATCTTCGTTAGTCCAAAATCTTATAAGGGAATACGAACGATGAAATTATGTAGAAATGCACTTTTAGTATCAGCAATCGTTTTCTTATAACTAAGAACGTAGGGAGCAGATAAAAATATGCAGACATATTTGAATTAATGGTAAAATTTTACGGATGGCATGTTATTTATATAACTACAATAAAATTTAAAAATATGCACAATTTTTAAAATATGATGAAACTCTAGTATGTCCATTCCTATGATGTTATGTTATTTAAAAATTGTTATAAGTAAATGTCAACATACAACAAATTTTTATGCCTGAGATAATATCATTCTTATGGTATTTTCTTCATGATATCTTTATATATAAATTGTCTTTGACGTTCTTCCGAGGAAAATTTTCCTGCTGGATTTCATCTCTTGCGAGACTGTCACTATGCATCCGTTTGCAAACGTCAAGTTGGGCGGCTTTTATAGCCTCTAGAATAAAAAATACATGCGGATGAGGATTTAGAAAATTCTTCTTGATCTGCGAGTGGAATGATCCACGTATATTCGAGAGGGGAGAGAAGAATACAGAAATATAGGGTGCTAGAGAGTAAGTGCAACCTTTTACAGGAAGAAATCCGTTAAGAGATAAAATATCGCTTTAGCTGCTATAAGTGTTTGTAATTTATTTCAGAATATTCTATTAGATAAACATTTATCTACAAAATATCCTACGATCATTGATGCTTTCTCTCGCGGCGCTGGGGTGTTCCTATGAGCCAGCCTCCACTCGTTTGCTGCACCGTGTATGGTTGCCTTGTTGTATTATTTTTCTCTGCCGCTAACCACCGAGACCCGGCTGACCGGCTAACCTCCCAACGAGCGGCGCGCTCGCCCATAGTTAAAACACGCGGGGGGAAAAGAAGACTGATCGCACTGTTGTAGGGGATCTATTCACAGGAAATATTTTTCAAACTTCGTTCTTTTTAGCACTGTTTTAGTTTTTAATAAAACAGTTGTGTGGTAATATTTACACAGAGAAACAAATTACTTTGAAGAACGAACTACATAATATCCAAATGATTGTTTGCTGAATATTGTTTATTTATGATTATAGTATTGTCAAAAATTAGGCTGTTAGAAAACAAAGTTATCATTCGTAACACTTCGCCAAAGTCTTCGTGCTATTGCAGAATTAAAAAAGAAAAATTACTACTTTAGAAGTTATAAAATGTTACTAATTAGGCATTTATTACAAATTGCTCCAATAACACATTGAACACAATTATTGAAAATAGCATTCAAGAAGCACAGAGCTACGTTAGAAAGGGTAAATCCTGCCTTTATGCATTTACAGTGACTTAGTAAACGATAAGGTAAAAGGCATTTAATCTGCCAACAAGAACTTCTGAATTCGTAAGTATGAAAGAAGTTAACTGCACTGTGTATGGTTTTTGGTAAATAAAAAAGTTTGAAAGTTAAATTTTAGGTTTGTTTTATTTTTGAGAGTGGTAATAAATAAGGCATTAGGTGACATTGAATATCAATTTTAATATTTTATTTTTAAAAAACTAGAAAAATAAATGAATGTATTATATTTAATTTTTTAAATTCTGCTTGAAAGTATCAAACAATATATTAGCATTTTAGATAACACAATTATTCTTTTCAAAATTTAGCTTAAACTGCAATTGCAATAACAAAGAAGTATAATTCTATACAGATTTATATTTGCCCATAACAATATCAATATGTTAAAACTAAATGCCTTTCAATTATAAATTATATCAGCGTTTCAGGTCTGTGCTGCTACCTTGAAAACTTCCCCACATGTCACACACAGTTACAAAGATTAACATCCATGCCATATTTATGGGAGTGTTTGGTAGACTTGCATTTCATAAAGTTCCTATGGTTCAATGTCAGGTATAATGATTAAATTTATTGACTTAAACATATCTTATTATTGATAGGGACTTTCATAGTATTGTTTAAGGCTGCAAAACAGAGTTCCTGGCTCAGATCATCTCTTTAGCTGAAAACTATGGTGCTCACAACTGTTAACATAACAGAAATGCACTGCATGCAATGTCAAGTTGCTTTTTTAGCCAATTCTAAAGAATAGATTGTCATTTGTTCCTCTACATATCTGCTACAGGTAAACTCTGTCTACCGAAAGCTGATATGCGCTGTTAACAATCATTGTATCCTTCCGCTCTCATGCGGTGGCGGAACGGCGGAGAAAAGACGCAAAGATGAACATGGACAAATGTAGAGGGAGTAAAGCATGTACTTTAAAGCAAATTCCTCTCAATTAGTCTCACTACAGTGTCTTATTATAAGTACAGCACTTTGATATACAATTAAAATTATTGGAATAATTAAATAGTCATTATGCAGAGGGTGCCAAAAATGTATACACGCATTCACAGTAAATATCTATTGAATATATTTCAAAGTTGGACCGAAAAACAGCAGTACTGTGTAGTATGATGTTCTGTAAACAGACGTGACTCACATTATGATAATGTTGCTACGTGACAGATTAATCAACAATGAACAAATGAAGCCAAGATTATCGTATGATGTTTTGTAAACAGATGTGACTCACATTACGTTATGCTAGGGTTGCTACAACAAATGGAGCCCAGATTATCTTTTGAACAGCGGAAAACGACTTTGAAGTGGTATTGGAAAACCGAGAATGTTGTTAAAATTCAAAGGCAATAGAGACGTGTGTACAGAACAGAACCGCCGTTGGACTTCTATCTATAGGGAACTCTTAAGGATATTGTATACCGTAGAAAACCAGCTACACTGGCAGCACTTCGGGAAGAAATTGAAACAGCGTGTGCTGCAATCGCTGAGGACACTTCGGCAAACGTTGCTCAATCAGTAGTTCAACGTACTCAGAAGTGTATCGACGCCGATGGTGGGCATTTTGAGCAACTGTTGTAAATGTAAAAGTCTAAGATGATTAGTGCTCATCATTTTCTGTTTGTGTGAATTCAGTTTTGCTATGTTAACGCAGTTTTGTTCATTTGCAACATTCTTTTTATCATAATGTATTCAAGTTTTGCAATATTACTTATAAAACAATTTTGTAATAAAAATCATGTTCTTAAATTAGTGATCATCATATAATATGATAATGAAGATGCCTTATAAAATGCACGATAAAAATAAAACACATATAATGAAATGATGTATCTAAAAACTTCGTCTCAAAATAGAAAAAATAATAATGTTAACGAAAAATATAATAAAGGAAGCAATATTATGATACAAAATAACAACACTAATTATCCTGGAAGCAATATAAAGATAATAAAACAAAGGATTAAGAATTAAACAAAATAACAACTTTAATTACCTGCGATGTAATATTAGAATAGACAGAGATCAAGTTGCTAATACTATTTAAAACAATGTAACGCAGAGCGTTAACGTCAATTAAAAAGAAAGATCTAAAATTGCAGCAAAACGCTTGCGGATGTATTTACAGAAACATATCAAAAGCAAAGAAGACTATAAAGATGAAAATCCAAACTTTGGAAGAATCATCCATGTATCTATAAGGCAAATTTTTATGTTTTATACATATTTGGAATCCTGGGACCCCACACTATATGCAGATAACCCAGAAAGTTTTGATTTAGTTTACTGCGAATTTTAACGAGTCTTGGCATTTTATGAGGGGCGAAATATCTCAATATCTAATTTTGGATTCTGGTGATCATTCCTGTGTATTCGCAGTATAATTTCAGGGCAACCTAGGCTTAATTTTAAGCGTATGGTACTTTCGAAAATGATATCTCTTCCCCAAGAGCCCCCAAAAAGCAATTTTGGACTATTTCTGAGCAAGCGTAAGGCAAAAATTTTGTGTTATGTACATATTTGGAATGCTATGGACTCTATCTGCAGGAACAACCAGCGTCTTTTGATTTAGTTAACTGATATTTTTAACGTAGCTTGAACTTTCAGTCTATAGACTTGCCAAGTTTCTGGAGCGAAATATCTCAATGTATAATTTTACGGAAATCGAGGCATATTTGTAGCCGTGGGGTAGTTTCGAAAATCTGACTTCCTACCGGTAGTGGTGCGAGTTGTATTTCCTGTATACTGTAACTGTACTTTGATGTCTATTCTCAGAATTTCCCTACAATATGTAGCAAAATTATACAATGCTTGCCAACCTGGAAAATATTGGAGAATGTGAATATGATGCACAGAGGAGTGGGAGTACATACATACACGAAAACAATGGCGACTATAGGTTATGGCATATATGGCAGAAAACAAAGGAATTCATACTAGCAGAAAACAAAGGAAGAGCATTTAGGATATGTACAACGTAAAATAATACTGATTATAAGGTGGGCGTATTTAAAGTTATCTGGTAGAGCATATCGATGTCAAGAAATTACAAAAATATATATTGCATATAAGTACTTTTATTACCTGTGACGTCCCTGCGTAGTGCTACCGGCAGGATCAGTTTAGCAAAAACAATGGGCTAATGTGAGCGAACCGTGTAGAAGACATTCGTTTTCGTTAGGTTACAATTTTTCTACATAAGCACGTAAAATGATAACAAAGTTCCTGCAGTCATCTTAGAATGCATTATAGCGATCGTTTCAAAGCAACAAAATGATAAATGCAATGTGACTATGGGTATAAAAATTTATCTTGTATGCTTCTCAATTATGGAGATATTTTTAATGGTGTTTAACTCCTGTTTTTAATACCGATGCATTACAGGAGGTAATTATGGAGATGTATAAAAACTAATTGAATTTTCAATATTTGCATCCCATAAGTAAAACTTATTTATAATAACAGGCGAATATAATGGAAATGTTTAACATTCCTGGCTGAAATGAATGTTTACGGTAGAACAATTTATTGAGAACTACACTGGCTATAAGATATATAAAAAAAGAACGAAAAACAAATTTACCATGTTTATTGATATGAAAATATTCCGGAGATAAAGACCGATTTAATAACCAGAGCAAATTTGCCGTAGCAAACACAGTTGTTATTACAAGGCTTGAGTGAATATCCCCCTCTCACAACGTTTTCTTTACAAATACGCCAGACCGCCCAGATAAACATGCAAACAAATGCAGAGCAGTTTTATTTTTACACTCTAGAAGCTCTGATAGAATGGATTGGAGTCTTTAAAATACATATGTAAAAATTGAGATTTTTTAAAATGAAAACACACATACAAAGCATGATGTGTGTTTGTTCTAAAATAATAGAATGGGTACCTGTTGATGATGTTTTTGTATTGCAGCTATTTGTTGACTAGATGCGAACTAAATGTAAATTACCATCATTCCATGCTTTAAAAAATCTTGCCTATCGTGTCTCTATCTGGCATTTGGTCGCCCTTTAAGTTTGAAATGTAAGCATAACTAGAATCCGGATTCTATGTTATTAAAGAATTATACAGGGGGTTTTAAAAATGTATACACACTTAAAGCAAAGAAAAACTGTGTTAACATAACAAAACTGAGAAAATGATGACCACTAATAATCATCTTAGACTTTTACAGTTGCAACAGTTGCTCAAAATTCCACCATTGGCGTTGATACACTTCTGAGTACGTTGAACTACTGATTGAGCAAGGTTTGCGAAAGTGTCCTCAGCACATGCCGTTTCAATTTCTTCCCGAAGTGCTGCCAGTGAGGCTGGTTTTCTATGGTATACGGCATCCTTAAGAGTTCCCCATAAGTAGAAGTGCAACGATCCGGAGAACGAGGTGGAAACACAATCGGACCTCTTCGTCCTATCCAGTGCCTTGGATTCAGTACGTGGGGCTTGTGCTGTACGAGGTCTCCCAGATCTGCCCTAGTGAGCATCGCATATGATACCACGAGTCTCAAATTTGTCTCTAATGCGTGCAATTGTTACTCGCGTTGGCGGTTCTGTTTTGTACACACGTCTTTGAACTTCAACAACATTCTCGGTTTTCCAATACAACTTCAAAATTGCTTTTCGGTGTTCAAACGATAATCTTGGCTCCATTTTGTTGTGGCAACACTAGCATAACGTAATGTGAGTCACATTTGTTTACAGAACATCATACGACAAACCTGGCTTCATTTGTTCACTGTTGATTTACCTGTCACATAGCAACGCAATCCTAATGTATTTACAGAACATCATATTGTCACGACCACTTTCGTGACGTGGGGGTGAGTAGTGGTGAGAGGTATGATGGAAAATACTTTACTCGCTTGGCAGATCCATTTATTAATTATATGATTACATGTTACACCTGTTGGTGTCAAGTTGGAATACTACATATTATGCAATGTTGATATAATTTCCTACATGACGGAGTTCTCACCTTAGGGGATGTGTCGGCCGTTGGAGGAGGAAGAGTAGAATCACGTCGCCGTCAGCGGCGTCGATCCTGCAGAACTCGTAGCAGCGGGCAACTACGGCAGAGCCCAGCGGGCGAGGACTTGGTCGAATAGTTTAAGAGCGCCGTCAGTGAGCTCTGCAGCTCCTTATATAAAATATGCTTGCCTAGGGGGGTCTCTACATTGTCAAGTGGGCGTTACCAATCATGGTGTACCAACGCCCTACATTTAAAATATACGAACCAATAAAAGAACTCTGAGCAGGTGTTCCGAATACTTCCTAGTGACGCATGACAGGCTCCGGGTGCAGCATAAACTCTGCATGGTGCTGATGTCATGGTAAAGTCCCTTAGGGAGTGCCATAGGAAGTGGTTAACCAATTGTTTCTTGCAACATCTTTGTGCTCACTGAACCAGCAAAGTTAACTTAAGTTAAAGAATATCAATCCTTATGAAATAAGAAACGTCTCAAAAGTATATTAATTTAGTAATTTATAATGCTCCTCAACGGTGTATGTGACAATACTACATATTACTGTTGTTTTTCGGTCCAACTTTGAAATATATCTACTGTGAAAGTGTGTATAAATGTTTTGGCATCCTCGATATATTGCGGAAAATATTTAAGTTATGAATACAGCGGTAATAACTATAGTAGGTGTCAAATCTAGCTAATTGTGTAGGTTCTGTGGCCTGTCAATAGACGCTTTCTCATATTGTAAACATCATTACATATTTAGAATATCGGTGACCTATAACGGATCCCTGCAAGACCAATCCGTTATTGCTACTCAACCATACATGCAGGACAATCCCAATGAGGTTAAGACTTATAAAATGACCCATAGATCCTTCTTTAGTAAAAGCATTTCTTTATAAGCTATGAATTTCCGTGTCCTGCAAAATTTTTTCCTGTATCAGAATCTTAACCTAACAACAACTAACTTTTATTCTTAAAATATAGGGCATCATTTTCGATGACTTTCGCTTATTTCTTTGCCAGCATTAAATTTGTTGGCGAAACCAATTTTTAATTTCAGAGACAAAAAAAAAAAAAAACTCTAACGTGTATTTTAAACAAATGTTGCAATGCACCGGAACAAATCATAGTCAGAAGACGCAATATCTTGATGAGGTAGCAATTCTTCCTTCTAATTCCTGCATTTAATGTTTACAGTAGATTTCCTACTTATTAAAGCCGGGTAACGCAGTCTTAAAGCATCGCAAAAGCAGTGCCGATGCTCACAGTACAACTAAGCGTTAACTTCACGACCGCTTGGGACCAACTGAATATGGACAACATCTTCGAAACGTAAAACGATTTGAAGGTCCACTAACTCAGCTTTTTTACCAAGGAAAACCCATTGCTTTCTCTTCTTCAGATTGTGAAAGAATTTTCATCACAGGCTCAACGCGTTTACAGAATTGGTCGTCTAATTGTGCTTAAGATTCACTGGGCCTTAGCTTCAGTAAGTTCATATGGATCTACTCTTTAGCTGCTGGTGTAGGTGTTGTTTTAGAACACCGTCAAACCTTCCTGAGTTGTTTATCGAGAACAGTGCACATAATTTAATTACCTGACACTTTCATTGGCGTACTTATTACTCAAAAAAGAATCTAACAGAACACCAAATGCTGTGTTACATTTTTGTTGGATTTGGAGAACTATACGGAATGTATGTAATGTAATAAACAAATAATAATAATAAATAATAAGTTTAAACTCATATAAAACAATTCTTTGGAATAATTCCTTCAGCAAATATAAACAAAGCATTCATTGATTAGTAACTCAGAGACAAATAGGGAAAAGTTTTGTAAGGGGGAAAAAAACGAACTTTTTGAACAACCTTAGAGAATGAACACCCGAAAAACTTATCCTTATACACCGGAAATGAAATCTATCATCTATCACAGCAATAATCATTTTCATTTTAATATCTGGGCTATTCAGTTACTGCATAAATCGAAGACAGTTTTCAACTGCTATGAACCGCCTCTCTCTCTGGTAATAACAGATAAGGGTTTTGCTGCTGAGCCGATTTCAATAAGAATTATTACCTCTTAAAACTTTAATTTTAAAGCAGTACTTTGTGCTATGAGCCAATCTGTCTTTCCCATCAGTCACACCCGCGTCAACAAGCTTTTTCCTTCAGTGCCATTTCTTATTTCGTGCGACAAAACTCAGAAGCACTGTAAAAGAGACAAATACTGCCATTATAAAATTCTTGATGAAGATGTTTCTGAAAATAGCATCTTTGAGACGGCAATTCCAGAAATGACTTCTCCGTCCTACTCTCTCCCTCTCTCTTAGCTGAGAACGAGTGCTTTACGACATAGTAAAAGTATTAAATTCGTCGCCGTGACTAGGAACATGTTCTCTGTCTTTGAAAATGTCACGGTGGTTGCTTGATGTCAGAATGGAGAGATTCTTTGTCATGTTCCTGCGACAAAGATTACGAAGTGGCAAGATGATCCCGGCTCTCTTTCTTTCACAGGGTGGTACAGAAATATTAGGCATTGTACATTACAGTTTTTGTTATGCTTTCACGGTGTCTAATAATTATGCGTATAAAATCAGAACAAAGAGCTGCTTATTGATTGATTTATTTATTTACGGACGCTCTTTAACAGCCCAGGTCATCAGCGTCCCATTCAACTCAGGGCGTGAAATGGCCGACAAATTTTGCTCAGAGGCCTCTCTTTCACGCTTGAGGTTCTTTTTCGTGCCGTAAAAGTGCGACACGGGACCCACGGCTTTACTTCCCTTCCGAAGGAAGCCATACTTAGGATTTTTACGCCCGAAAAAATCCATCGGTCCTGGCTGTGTTCGAACCCGCGATCTTGGGTGTAGGAGGCAAGTATGGTAACCACTACACCACCAGGACCGACAAAGAGCTGCTTAGGACAAAACGCATCCTAGGCTGCTATACTAGAAACAAAAATTATGGTTTATGAAGGTAACCCAATCCTTGCCAAACTAAGTGGATGTGTGCGGCCGGAAACTCTATGTATCAGAGTAAACCTCAATTATGAATTAATGAAAAACAGAAAAGGTCATACTTCCTATATACTCGGGACAACATACATTTTTTTTAAAACGTATTACATACAGTTTTCCTATTTTGACTACACAAACACAAATTATATACAGAGGGTGCCAAAAAAGATATACACACTTCAAGCAAAGAAAAAAAATGTATTGACATAACAAAACTGAATTCACACAAACAGAAAATGAACTTTCAATTTTTCTGTTTAATAATACGACGCACGCTGTTTCTGCTAATCCCAGTCTCACGTGCACATTGTTTTGTACATTTCTGCGGCGAGTCTCAAAACGTTCCAAAACTGTAGCCGAAGACGCGGGGCTTGTTGCTGTGCGAGGTCTCCCAGATCTGCTCTTGTGAGCATCGCATAGGGTACCATGAGTCTCAAATTTGTCTCGAATTAATGCAATTGTTACTCGCTTTGGCGGTTCTGTTCTGTACACACGTCTCCATTGCCTTTGAACTTCAACAACATTCTCGAATCTCCAATACCACTTTAAAATTGCTTTCCGCTGTTCAAACGATAATCTTGGCTCCATTTTGTTGAAGCAACGCTAGCATAACGTAATGTGAGTCACATCTGTTTACAGAACATCATACGATAATCTTGGTTTCATTTGTTCATTGTTGATTTACCTGTCATGTAACGACGCTATCATAATGTCATAGTGAGTCATATCTGTTTTTATCATACTAGACATTATTATGGTTTTTCGGTGCAACTTTGAAATATATTAAAAAGATATCCACTGTGAAAATGTGTATACATTTTTGCCACCTCTATATATGTATGTATATAATTTCTCCTTCCACAAGAAGAATGTTTTCAGGAGTGAGCACATCCAAGGGCCGACCTGCACGCTCTTCGTCTTCAATGCTTTCTTGACCCATCCGAAAAAGTTTGGCCCATTCTTTTACTGTAGAGTATGAGGGGGTCCTTCCCCATATACACCGTCCAATCGCTATTTAATTCCATTTGAAGTAAGTCATTCTTTTGTGAAGAACTTAATAACAGCTCGATACTCCATTTTGAACCTGTCACAGCCTTCTACACATATTTTTCTTTATGCAAATATATCTGAACAACTGAACACAGCGGAGCGAAAGGTACAGCTGCAAGGGTTTACTTAACAGATCAGGTATGACACAAGATAAGTGTTTGTGAAGGTGATAATCCTCATCGGTGAGGCCGGAAACTTATGGAAATGTATTAATAAATGTATTAGTCTTTTCTCTAGCCAGTTTTTAAAACACATTTTCCAACTTCTTATAGATTAGTATAACTCTGTAACTTAGCTACTCAAATTAAGTACTGCTCCTCCTGAGCTAGGTGTTTAGTATCAAAATACATGCCACCTGCAACAAGTCTTCGAACAATGGATGAATAGGATAATGAGATGACTATGGTTGTCTAAAGTTACTTTTGGATTGGATTGGTATGCAAAGAGGTGGACTTCATCTTGTTCAAGGACTGACTGTTTGTCCTGTTCGCCCAAATGAGCGAACCTATGGCAGGAAGGAGGTGAGGACAACCAGAATCCACAGGTACCTAACAATGTGTCCTTTCCAAATAGAAGAAACCCCGAGTGGGCGGAGCCCCCTTTCTCTAAGAAGTTCCAGTGCCTCAGAATAATCACTTCTATACCAGACACCGGGCCTGAAAATGTCCTAATTAAAGCCACCGCCACACCGCACACAGCACCGGCTCACTTCCCCTGGAACTTTCAACCCTATAACACAGCTATCGGAATAAAATGATATGAAATGGAATAGAGGAAACTTCGTGGAAAGAAAAGATCCATCACAGCATTCACCAAAGCGATCAGGGAAACCACAGAAAAAAAAACCAAGGTCAGATGGCCAACCCCAAGGAATTTGAAGCCGGGACATTCCGAATGCGTTTCTCCTTTTGTGGTGACCTGAGATACATCCTTCTCAAGGAAAAATACAGAATTAAAATAAATTAAACGATTCTATTTAAGTGGAATTTGCATTTGTACTTCGGGTCGCCAGTAATCCACAGAATTCGCAGAATGATAACGTGCAAACATTCATCTGTATTCAAATTTCGCACTTTTCCCCTTCTGTTAGCTTTCTGCTTTATGCATGCTTAACTTTATCCCTGTTAACACTGGCGTAATATTCTGGAAAATAACTAAAGTCATAACGCAGTATGTCAGATTTTAAGTGGAATGTTGATACGAACGTGCCATGTGCCGCCGCTGGATACAAAACTGTAAGCTAGAAACACCTGCATCAGTTGTCAGAAGTCTGAGCAGACAGTGGTATCACAAAGTTGAGCATTGGTGTACAGCATTAAATAAAACACACTTTCCCAGGTTCTGAAAGACTAAAAAAATGTGAACGTATTTTTTACTGCTTCTTTAAAACTTGAAAAATTACCACATTACTTAATTGTTTCAATAGAATAATTACATGCAAAAATGCACCTTCTAGAACAGCCATATAATTAATACAGTGGTTACTCCAGCTAGCAATAAATTAAACAATTGAAGTACTGTCCATAATATATTTGCTTGAGTTAATTTTCTGCTTGAAACAGATAAATGGTAAAAACACTTCCGTGCATTATATAATTTTGTTTAATGATAGTAAGGAAGATATAATAGTCAAAAATATAAATATTCGTTTATAACGAATTTGCTATGTATCAAATATGGCCTTAAATCTTTTCCATGCCTTGCTTCATAGTACAGGGTCTGTTCAAAAAGTATCGCGAATTTTGTGTTTTTTCAAAAGGTATTTATTTATTCATGAATATCTATTTTGTCCCCTTGAAAGTAATCCCCACCAGATATTATACACTTGTGCCAACGTTTTTTTCAATCCTCGAAGCAATTTCAAAATCGTTTTTTGTGATCTTGTTCAGCTCCTCCTTCAATGCCGTCTTTATCTCCTCAATCGTCGCGTAGCGTCGTCTTTTCATGGGCCTCTTCAGTTTTGGGAACAAAAAAGGTCACAAGGGGCCAGGTCTGGGGAGTACGGTGGCTGCGGCATCATAAGTGTGTTGCTTTCGCCCAAAAATTCGCGCACAAGCAACGATGTGTGAGCAGGGGCGTTATCATGGTGCAAAAGCCAATTTTTGCTCTTCCACAAATCCGGGCGTTTCTGGCGGATTGCTTAGCGCAAATTATGCATAACTTGCAGGTAATATTCCTCATTGACCGTTCTACCCTGTGGCAAGAACTCATGATGCATCACGCCCCTGCAATCGAAGAAAACTGTAAGCAAAACCTTCACATTCCACCGAACTTGGCGCGCTTTTTCGGTCTTGACTCGTGAGGCAGCATCCATTGGGATGATTGAGCTTTAGTTTCCACGCCATAACCATAAACCCATGATTCGTCACCAGTTATGACCCTCTGCAGCAAATTTGGGTCGTCGCGGACAGAGTTCAACAGCTCCTTAGCAACGTTAATGCGATGGTGTTTTTGGTCGAAATTGAGCAACTTTGGTACGAATTTTGCGGCGACCCGTTTCATGCCCAAATCATGGGTAAAAATCGACTGGCACGAGCCAATCGATATGTTTAGGTCCTCAGCAACTTCTCTAACGGTAATTCCACGATTGGCCAATACTATTTTCTTCACTTCTTCAATGTTTTCGTCTGTTGTTGACGAGCTAGGGCGTCCGGGACGCTCTTCGTCGTTCACATGTTCTCGGCCCTCTGAGAACATTTTGTACCACCGATAAACGTTTCTTGGTCCAAGGTAGCTTCACCATATGCCACAGTCAACATTCGGAATGCATCTGCGCACTTAATTTTGTTTTTCACACAAAATTTGATACAGATTCTTTGTTCCATTTCTTGGAATAAGCAAAAATCGAAGACGAGTCAAAACACGTCCAAGCAAAATAGCTGTCAACAATTAACTGAACATTCAAAATGGCCGAGCTTGTCAACATACGTGAGAGATATGAGTATCCACATAACACCACAAAACAATAGAAAATCGAATACACGTAGCCCGCGGAAATTCAAAATTCGCGATACTTTTTAAAGAGACCTCGTATATCGAATCTCACTGTTGGGTTGCTATGTTTGCGTATAGCAGTCTATGTTACTTGCTAGAAAGAAAATGCTCATATATTGATATGGAATGGGAGGCATGATATTTACAAGTTCGAAGTAAATTCAATATAATAATACATAAAGTAAATTTTGTTGAATTAAATACTTCGTCCATAGAGTAACAACTACACTTGGCATTTATAGACAGCAACAAAATCGCTAGTACAAATACCGTTACGTAATATGTATACTACAATTCAAGCTACAAAACTATAACTTAACATGATTACCAAATCTAGCTTGTTTGCTAACATAACATTGTGAACTTTGTTGAAGTTTTTATATGTACTCTTTATAAGATCTTTCTTTTGATTTATTTCGAACTTACTTTCCTATTATTCCTTATTTCCTGCAAAATGGACATAAACAGCATCCATCACTTCTTCATCACACTTAAATTTCCTTCCTCGAAGGTCCTTCTTGAGTTTTGAGAAGAGGAAATGGTGAGTGGGAGCTATATTTGGGCTGCAAAGTGAATGGTTGATGTCCTTGAAGCCATTTCTTCACATCTTCCTTTGCAACAAGAGCTGTGTGCACAGGCGCGTTGTCGTGAAGAAGGCGCACACCACCATTCAGCTTTCCTCGCCTTTTCTCTTTGATGGAAGCACGTAGTCTGTGCAGTAGGCCAACATAGTACTCCCCATTTACTGTGATGTTCCTCTTCTTGAAGTCAATGAAGAGTATTCCTTCACAGTGCCAAAAGATTGTGGCCATCACCTTCTTGGTTGACTGAGTAACCTTGGCCTTTAGAGGTGGTGCTTCGTTAGGTGTACGCCACTCGATTGATTCTCTTTTGGACAAGGGATCATAGTAGGGGACCATAGTTTGACCTCCTGTAACAATGGTTTGCAGAACTTCGCTCTCGTTGCAACTGCAGAGCTTCAAAAATGACTGACAACAGATGACTTGTTGCTGCTTTTGGACTGAGGAAAGAAGTCTAGGCACTTACTTTATTCATGTTTAAATGTTCATGAATAATTCGAAGGACTGTTGTTTCAGAAAGGCCCAATCTCACTGTTATTTCTGTAACTTTGAGCCGCCGGTCTTATATAATTTCTCCTTCCACGAAAGCGATGCTTTTAGGAGTAAGCACCTCCAAGGGCAGACCTGCACGCTCTTCGTCTTCAATGCTTTCTCGACCCATTCGAAAAAGTTTGGCCCATTCTTTTACGGTAGAATATGAGGGGGATGTTTCCCCATATACACCGTCCAATCGCTGTTTAATTTCATTTGGAATAAGTCTTTCTCAATTAAGAAATTTAACAGCTCGACACTCCATTTTAACATGTCACAATCTTCTACATATAGCCTCCTTCTGTATGCAACTATATCTGAACAACTGAGCCAGAGGAGCGGAAGTTACAGCTGCAGCTATTTACTTAACAGATAAGGTATGACACAAGATAAGGGTTTTGTGAAGGGGGTAATTCTTATGGGCGAGGCCGGAAACTTATGGACCTACCCTAGTATAATCTTAAAGAAAGAAGATCAATTGAAAGACCATATATATATATATATATATATATATATATATATGTATATATATACATATGTGGATAGAAATAAAATCGGAACAGGCAGGACCTAGTCCCTGATGGAAGAAAGCTAAAAAATCGCGCGATACTTTCTTAGGTATTTTTGCAGTGAGCTGTATACTCTTGGATAATTGCTTATTTTATATAGCAATTTTTCCACTACCACTCATATTATTATTTACGATATTCCCCACTTGATTATACAGTGGTGATATCTTATCACAAAGTTTCTGTAAGGTATGGGAAAGCCAATATACCTTTTCAAATATCTGTCATTTATAGTAACTGTAAAACTAAGCTATGCTCGCAGGCTCCTAAATCTAACTTTTTATATAATAAAAATGTATAATCAAAAAACTATGTAATAATTTCTCAGCTAATCATGAAGTATTATTTTAAATAAAAAATTAAGTAATAATAGTAATGCTTAAAAATGCTTAACGCTGTTCAGGAATCACCAATAAATAAATTGAAAATCAGAGTGAAAAAAAAACTCGATTTACCCACCTTAATTAATGTGGTGTTCTTAATTACCTTTAATTTCCGTGACAAATGCTATAACTTTATATCTATTTTGAAAAGAATAAGTATATTTTCATTACAATAATTAATGTATCTGCAACGTCTACGTTTAACAGCAGGTTGCTCGTTTAACACGTGTTGGATTCATTGAGAAATGCACTCAATTCCCTGCCGGATTTAGCAGCAAACACGTACACGCCCTCCCTACTGCATATACTGTTTTATGAAAACTTCCCTGTATTTATACCGGATAGTGAAACATGTTTTTCTTTTTTCAGTATGTGTACCAAAAAATCAATTTTCAAAAGAAAATTCTTAAACAGTACTTTCCATATAAGTGTACTATTAAATATTTATCGTAACTGCTACAAAACTGCCGTTACCGTATTCGTGCCATGGCAACGAAAATAAATAGTTTACTTTAGCCGAATATGTTCCAAACAGATGAATTCTGATTCACTGGGAACATTTATTTTTTTGCAGGTTTGCTACACTTACTGTTCTAAAATGTTGCTTCAAGTACCTGTATGTTATGGTGATGCTTTTTGACGATTAGGTGTATAGGTTATTTGTTCTGTATCATTTCTGCTTAAGATGGAGAAATCCTATTTTTTCATTATTAATTTCCTTTATGCGACAGAATGTGTACTGTTTATGATGAAGTTTCAGCACAATGACAAAACATTCACAACTTCATATTTTGCTATTTTGATTGTCATGTTGGTGGCTATAAGAAGAACCGTGGCCACATACATGCTGTAACACATGTTATATTATTATAATCCACTTGGTAAAGAGGAAAAAAAAAAACATACAAGCATTTCATTGTTCCAATGATTTGACACAAAACCACAAGTCAGCTGGAAGCTATCTTGCCAAACCTGGATGCGTTTCTCAGGAAAAAGACGAGCGAGATAAAATATAAAGGTGCCATCAGCTTTGTCGATTTCACATGGCAAAATGTACAAGTAACTAAGCCCCATCTAAATGGGTTGCCGATATAGAATAAATGAGTGCTTTTTATTTAAATTCACATATGTGCTATTAACTTTGCAACCTTCGCACGGGTCCACTGGGCTTTCTTAATACACAAAAAATATATTACTTAAATAAATCAGCAGCTCAGCCATACCTCCATTGCTTAACGTACTTAAAATAATAATAATAATAATAATAATAATAATAATAATAATAATAATAATAATAATAATAATAATAATAATAATTAAGATTATCATCTGTACGTACATTCTGAATTCAGTTTAGTTCCCTCCGCCCCTCCCCGATTTTCAGCCTTTTCAGACCTGAGCTGTAACACCTTCGACATGAATTTGCCTACCTGTTCCTCATCCTTGCCTACCAACAGAGAGAGCCAAGCATGCCCCTTGCCCTTAGAGTCAGTAAAAGTACTTTTTTCTCCACGCCTCAGTGATGCCACAGTTCGTTAGGATGTACAGCCACGATTCTTCCTCTCCACATAATGAGCAAATTCTCAGTCCGTTTTCACCTGAGATTCTGATCTGCCGCCATGCTCCAAGCCTAAACCACGCGAGACCCTGTTTAATGAGTCTGACCTCTGCTTTGATGTACTGCTTCATCCCCCACTCAACTTTTAACCCCGTTTGCATTTCCAACGAGATCTCTCCACAATGCTGCCTGTCTATATCCTTCAGGCGGTTCCTGACCTTCCTCTATATCTTCCTTTTACCTTAACCGGATATCTAAATATCCTAATATTGCTCAACCCGGTGTTTTCTAACACCTTCCTCTCTTACGTCAGTGATGAAAAAAGGTCTAAATTAGAATCTGAAGTTTTTTTACTCTAGACGGGTCACATCTTATTGAGCGAAATAATCTTGGTTCAACTGGGCTCCTTTCATTGAAAATAAAAGAACGTAATCTATAGTCTAAAAACACAAAATTTTGTAGTTATCAAAAAAAAAAAATAATTAAATCCCTTTTTCATACTTTAGAATGCAAAAATCCATCCCTATATTACTGTACGGAAAATGAAGAAAGCTAGTTGCTTAATATAATCAAAGTATAGTGTTAATCGTGCTGTTTACAATGGAAATGAAAGGCTTCACTTACAATTCCCTAGGCTTAAAAGTACAGTGTGAAAAATGTACAAAAAAAAAACTTAAAAAAGTAAGGTACGATAAACACAAATGTTTAGATGTTACTATGTTACTTGTCACTAACGAGAATACAAAATTATTTAAAGAGCTGATCCAAACGAGGAAAGGCCGGTGGTTGATTAAGGAAACTTCTGTGTCTGAAGGCAAAAGAAATAGCTGAAAGGCTGGGGCTTTGTTAAACAATTACGCTTTGCATTCTTTATAAACATGAACGATTCGCCGTAAAAGCAGAGCTTGCCGCAACTACTATTACTGGTGTTAAAACTGAAATTGGACCTTCGAGGGCGGAGATTCGCGAATATTAATGAGTTAAAGAATGTTATTTTCCAACATTTTGCAGACCAAACTTCCGACCTTTTTATTATTCCACAGATATGAGAAATATACTGAAGTAAAGTAGGTTAGATTGAAAAATATACATCTTTATATTTATAATTTTATTCTAGCACCTACCTGACATGGTCAGGCCGGAAACTTATGGGCTGCATTCCTTATCTTCTGTTTGTGAGACAGCAGAGCTCCAGGATATTACTGTGAATAGAAAACGATGACATCAAAGAAAGATATTTATTCAAGGGAAAGCTTATATCAAGTTAAAGACTTTGCTTGAACCACAATATTTTCTCTTGCTAAGCTACATATAAAATTTGGGAAAATGCAGGTTATTGTAGTTGCAATTTTAGGGGGACATTTTAGAAAAATGTTTGGTAATGAAAGTTTTCTGCATGGATATACGAGTGCAGTTAAATTTCTGTAACCCGAACAGGTACAGTTAAATAAAATATAGTTCAATTTAACGAAGTGTCCATGGTAGAAGGAAGTATTTTTCAGAGAACATATGTTCAAAATTTAAAGAAAATGACATCGAAACTGCGTACAGATTAAAAGCAAAGGTTTGCAATTCACTCCTCAAATGTAATTAATGACTCATTTTACGCATTTTTTGATCGTGTTTAACGCCCGTTTTTACTCCTGAGGCATCACGGGCAGTGGACACTGATGATACATGAGATGAAATAATATGTTGGGAGAGGATTTATTTTTTAAGGAAGGAAACGTTCCAGGCCTAAGTTTAGGGTACCTCCCCGGCATTTGATATTTATGAGGACTGAGAAAAACCTGGAAAAAAACCTCTGTCAGGGTGGGATTCGAACCCCAGACCTCCCGCTCACGAGTTGCGCCATTAAGACCTCGGTCACCCGTGGCGGTAATTTTTGGCATGCAATTGTTTATTTCAATAAATTTAAAGTTATGTATAGTGTATTTACTGGGAAATACTTAACAATTTTACATTTTGTAAAGAACTGAGGAAGAGATTAAAGAAAAAGTCGCCTTTTCCATAGTACCATGTTTAATAACCCATTGCAAAGCATAGAGATAAATGTCAATCAAGCTCAAACATGTTAGGCCCCATTCACAATGAAAATTAAATATAACTAAACTTATACGTAAGAACTAGAGGCTATACATTGTAATGGAACCATTCACAATGAATCACGTAAACATAAAAATAAACATACAATTAGACATAAACTTAGAACCTTGCAAGGTCGAAGGTTTGGCGTTTACGTCTAACTTAAACTTAAGAAATCAGCCAATCAGAACACAGCTGCTCTGTTTGTAGAGCTCTGCGGTAGAAAAACTCCTTTTTTCGGGCGGACGCTCTTTAACATCTCAGGTCATTCGCATCCCATTCAATTCAGAGCGAGAAACAGCGGACAAATTTTGCTCAAAGGTCTCTTCTTTCATGCTTGGGGTTCTTTATCGTGCCGTAAATGTACGACACGGGACCCACGGCTTTACTTCCCTTCCGAAGGAAGCCATACTTAGGATTTTTACGCCCGAAAAAATCCATCGGTGTTGGCCGGGATCGAACCCACGATCTTGGGTTTAGGAGACAAGCATGGTTACCACTACACCAGCAGGACCGACATAGAGTGACTCTGTAGACAGAATGGCGTCAATGGACAAAAGATTAATTGCATTATAAGAAAGCTATCCTTGCTCATATTACTCTAAGCAAATTAGTTACTGCACTTTGCATGTTCATAAACGCTATCGCTGTCTGCTCAGAAGCAGCCATTTTCCAATTAGTTCTTCCTTCCTTCCTTCCTTCCTTCCTTCCTTCCTTCCTTCCTTCCTTCCTTCCTTCCTTCCTTCCTTCCTTCCTTCCTTCCTTCCTTCCTTCCTTCCCTCCCTCCCTCCTTCCTTCCTTCTCTCTCTCTCTTTCTTTCGTTCTTTCTTTCTTTCTTTCCTTCCTCTCTCTCTCTCTCTCTCTCCCTCTCTTTCTTTCTTTTTTTGAAAGTTCATTTTTATGACGGTACAATACTGTGTACTTGCTAGTACCCATTTAAATATTTAAGGATGAACGCTAATTAAGCTTAAGTAAGTTAGCAGAAATACATCACAAAAAGAGAAACTGTTCTAATCATGTCCTTAGGAGGTGTCCACCATAGGAGATACACCGGACCTGTTAAAGAGTAGATGTTTGTGTGCCTCTAAGAAAAGATGTGCAATATAATAAGATGTCTAACATACAGGAGTTTCAAAATAAAGACGTTTAACTGTATCTACGGTTAAAGACTTCTCTGGAACTCGAAAAGTGTAAAATTAGCCGACTTTAAATAGAACATTTTGCAAAAAACAACGAAGAATTCCAGATTTTTAATGTCATTGAAGACTTGTTTATCTTTACATTCTCACCTGGGCTTCTCACACGAAACATGGATTATGGAACTATTGACCAATGCAAGAAATGTCACTTAAACATTTAAACGAATAATAATAATAATAATAATAATAATAATAATAATAATAATAATAATAATAATATAGGATAAGGGGACGAAACTAAGACGAAGAACTGTTCTTGAATTTTACAGAAAGAAGTAATTATATAGAGGAAGAAATTGTAACACAGAATTTTTTAAAAAATATTTTCCTCGCAATGTTGTAGATAAAGTATGGCTTTACTTTTTTTAAAAGAAACATATTTGTTCCCTACTATGTTTGATTACTTTATTTCGCAACATAGAACTAAAATTTGAAAATATGACTACAAAATTAAATAATAGGTTAAAAAAGTACAATATATGAAAATGAGAAAAAGCGACAGTAATTAAAACAATTACCTTAAAGAGAATTTCCGGTATTACAACTGAATGAAAATTAGGAAACAGCACAACAAAGATCCGAAATTGTACCGTCGTGTAATACGGTTAAAATATTCTGGAAATCCTTTTAGTTTCATTTTCTGTACGTGCGTTTTTCCATTCTTCTTATATTCTTTAGTTTTGTCTATCAATTTATATTCCTAATTCCTCTGGTATTTTTTTCCTTAAAGGCCAGTTTCATTCATCCAGCAATTGTTCTCAGAAATTTCATCTCATTTACTTGTAGCCTCTTTATATTTTGTTATGCTTATACAAATTTCACTGCTGCAATATATGACTTTTCTTATACTTGTTCTCTCAAATTATTTTCAATTATAAATTTGGATTCTCTTACGTTCTATGTATAGATAAGAAAATGAATAAATAAGATCGACCTGGACCTAAAATGCGGGTTCAAATCCGATCGAAATCGACAGTTTATCCTTAACTTAAAAATCTGAAAGCAAGCCCTCCGAGAGAGCCTTTAAGCCAAGTGTCCCCAGCCGTAGATTTGCAGCAATCTAAAGAAATATCTGAAGAGATTCCTGGGCAAAATTACCGGCCATTTTATGTTCAGGTAACACCTTGGAATCACACTAGATGTGTTTACCTGATCACATATCCCGTCATCTTAGGTGCTATGTGTAACTAAGTTCGGACTGAGGAGTAACCACTGACCAGTAGAAAGAGCTAACAAGAAAAATGTAGAATATTTATTGAGTACTTGATCATTTACATATATTCAATTCTCTGGAGTAAGTGGAACAAAATTATTTGCTTATAGAGCCCATTTTGTATGCTTTGAATGGAAAATAAAACAATAATACCCTTCTAACGAGGTGCCTATAACTGATATTTTTAACCTTTTAAATATGTGTTTTTACACTAGTTATTTTCGAACCATAAAATGCAAGGAAATTTTAAATTTAAACGGATTGTAGCTCTCTGAATTTAAATGCTAGTTATATTTTGTTTCTTTCAATTTATTTACAATAACATCCTTTACAGTGTAGAGATAAAAGACGGAGCATAACAGATTCAAGGAATTTGTTAACCAATAAACGGCAAGTAAAATGGCCGTGTATTCCCGTGATGAACTTATAGTTCCGGTGGAAAAGTACCCGCTAACTGTTTCACTGAATTAAAATATTAAAATATTAAATTACTTTTGTATTATGAAAATATGTACATTATTTCATTGCCACATAAACCAACTGTGTACTTCTCTATATAAAACAATTCTAAATTTTTATTATAAAAATAGCTGTATTGAATATCAGTAAGGCAGCTAAAGTAGCGTGTAAGTGAACTAGTGCTCAAAAGTATTACCAGTGAGTCCTTAAGTTTAAGATTAAAAATTATCTTCTACACCCTCTTTTATATTATCATTAACCAGTAGAAGTGCTTCAATTTAGTATAGTGCACAATAAAATAGATTGCACTAAAGCAAAATAAATAAGTTAATAATGTCAATAATTTTTTAAGATCTAATAGCAAAGCATGCTCTATTTGAACAGGATTAACGAGTGTCTAATATAAAGTCTAAAAATGTCTTTGTAATGCACGCAATTGACCAAGTCTTATTACACAGATCTGTACACGCCACGAGTTCTATACACGTCTTTACGCAGATGACACCCCTCTATCTTATGATTGAGCAATGTTCAGGCTCTTTCAGATCATACAGGGATTGAAATTCCAAACAAAACGTGTCACCTTTGTAAAGCGTTAACATTTAATGTTACTTTCTGTTAAACGTGTGCATTTTCATCTCCACCAATCATCACACTTCGCTGTTGCTACAATGCTTCTCCCTCTTCCCCCCCCCCTTTGTTTTGTAGCTTGAGACAGAGTTTAAACATATAAGACAAGTTCATATATTTCAATCGTTTATGTGCAGAGAGGACACTCCAAACGATGTCTTCTTCATAAAGTTTGGGACGCAGGACAAATCCTGCAAGTGATTGCCAATGTTCACTATTTATAAAATGTATTTATTTATTTTTCTGATTATAATCTTTATAAAACTTCCGAGCTTGACAAGGCTTGGATATAACACTGTTAAATATCCAATTATCTCGTCCATATTAAGCACAGGATCATGGGATATAAAACTTTGGCGCCATATCAGTCACAGTCTTAAAATGTTTCGTATTTTATTTAGCTTTATGAGAAGTACGTAATTTAAAATACCGTAGTAATAACGTGATATAGTTATGTATCTTGCAAAAATATAATCAATAAATTGTTGCATTAAATAATACTGTACATTTCTCAAGCAAAAAGATTTCAATAATAGTCGCTATTGTCTACTTAGTAAGTCGATTGTTTAAACGTGTATATTTATGAGTATATACGACATAATCGAACTTTGCCTAGACCTGCTATCAACGTTTCTGATGATGCAAGCAATTAAGCCCTTACTTTGATGATATGAGCTTAATTTTTATTTCATTAACGGTAACCTTAATTGGCACAGTCTATAAAATCAGTTTTTGCTATCAGCCTTGTCATCATTTTACTGATATAATCTGTCCTAAATGAGTTGATTGAAATTATTGCTCACCGTTCAGGGCCTTTCGCGTTCATTAAGCGAGCCAGAGGTTTCTGAATATGCGCCAAAGTAATTAAATGCTTACATTTTGTTGTAGCTTTTGTAAAACTCTAGCTAGCAGTCGACATCTACCCACATACTTACTCTTTTCTATGGAAAGAACACCGCCACAGGTGGCCGAGATCGTTAAGGCGCGGACTCGTGAGCGAGAGGCCTGGGGTTCGAATCCCACCAGTGCCGTCCACACTAACTGAGGTTTTTTCCAGGTTTTCCTTAGTCCTCATAAATGGCAAACGCCGGGGAGGTATCCTAAACTTAGGCCTGGAACGTTTCCTTCCTAAAATAAAAATATCCTTTCCCAATATATCATTTCATCTCATGTATCATCAGTGTCCATCGCCTATGGTGCTTCAGCAGTAAAAACAACCGTTAAACACCATTCAAAAAAAATGGAAAGAACGTATTACTAACATAATAAGGGCGGAAAGTACGCGAAATACTTCTTGAATACTATAAAGCATATTTAATGAAATCATTATAAAAGAGTGTAGCCCAGAAAAGTTATGCATGGAGCTGAAAGTGCATGTGCACGGATATTACACAGGGTAATCCGTTTGGGTATGGATAAAATGAACACGCTGTAAAACATTTACTGCTGAACTTTACTTTGTGTATACAACATTCAAAGTGTGAGATGAAATGATAATTTGGGAAAAGATTTTTTTTTTTAAGGATGGAAATGTTCCAGGCTAAGTTTAGGGTGCTTCTTCGGCATTTGCCATTTATCCTGGAAAAAACCTCAGTCAAGGAGGACGGTCTTGGTAGGATTCGAACCCTTGTTCTTCCGCTCAAGAATCCCGCTTTAACGGCCTCGGTCATTCGTGGCGGTTTATATATCAATGACCTATCTATAATTCCCAATATGAACTCCTAAAGAACATATTCGGTTTATGCAAATTAAGGAATACAACTGACAATACACACGGTGTCCCAGAATCGCCGTATAATTTTTTAGAATAGACAACCCACATTACGCTGTCAAGATTGGGAAATGTAACAGCTGATTTAACAACCATTAACACCCCAGGTAGTGAAAACGTTACAGATACTTCATATACATACATTGAATTTTTGAAATGATTATTTCTGGTTTATTGACTGTCATTACATAAATACTTATTTAATATTGGTACACAATAAATGAGCAAGTGTACTAATAAATGTACACCGATTATATGACTTATTCCGAAATGAAAATATTACAGAAAAAGTTAAAAGAAACATATATCTACTTAAGGTCTAATACTGTCCATCCTTAAAACCTCTGAAAGATGCAACCAATATGGCATGAAAGTGTAAAAGAATATAAATTGGCGGATTATTCCCCATTCTGGGACACCCTGTGTACAGTAAATGCCAAATTACGACGTTTCAAGGAACATAGCATGCTAGGTAATACTTTATTACAGGAAAACGTTTTAGAACAGGTGACCATTTTTAATTTCTCACACGATTATGTTCAAAATGTAAGAAATAAAATTGTAAAACATAGGATCGTTATTCCGATTGTGTCTGTTTTATGTTTTATCATTTGTTTCAGAAGCTTGAATTCCAACAAAATAAAAGATAAATAAAATTATAATAGCAGAAATGAACTACCCACATACAATTAGAGGCGTGAGAAAGAATACAAAATAAACATACTCAGATAATAATAATAATAATAATAATAATAATAATAATAATAATAATAATAATAATAATATCTAAAATTTAGAATATATGCACCATAAATGGATAGAACGAATACAGAAAGACCCTGAATATAAATCAAAGAGTTTTAGCTGACACGGGCAGCCGAGGTAATTTAAAAACTCTGTAAAAGTTCTATTCCCGCCAGGACCGTCCATCCTGACCGAGGATCTTTCTTCCGAGTTTTCCTCAGTCCTCGTCACTGGCAAATGTTTGAGAGGTACCCTGAACTTAGTCCTAGAACACTTTTATATATTTATATATTTCTTACATTATAAGCTAGACTTTTCTTTCCAGCTGACATTTTATTCTTCCTGCATAAGCTGGTACAGTTTGAAGAGCTGTATCATATTTACTCCATATACCAAAGTTCATAAAATTTCCTGTAGAAGCCTTCTTTTTTACCCTCAAAGCTATGTTTTATTTTTGTTATTATTCCTTGGTTTATTTCATTTATTTTTGAATAGTGTTTATTGCCTGTTTTTACTACTGAGTCATCACAGGCGGTATTTTATTTTGAATAGCCCATGTGTACCGTTAGCCAAAACATCCCTAAAACCATCCTGTCGAGAATATTTTCCATCCAGCGAAAATACTTTAGTTACTTTGTATGCCCTTGATGTCCATTAACAGCACATGTGTAGAAATGAGTAGCGGAGCTGTACAATTTCCCAATTGTTTACAGAGTCCTACTGTTTTGGCATTCTCTGGCAAATAATAAAACTCTTGCAGATATATCTAGCATAAACGTAGTCATTTTGTTTCCTAAAAATTAACACAATATCTAGGGGAAAAAAATAATGCTGTGAGCAAAATGCATACACGCAGTCACTCGTGGGTTAAGAAAGAGTAAATGCCGGGTTAATATTTCTTTGCTATGCATTAACGCGTTTGCAATGACATCCAGGCGGCCCTGACTTAGGATTGACTATCCTTCAGGGAGATCCTCAATGTAATTTACGTGCGTCCAGAGTACGAGAGCTCCCTGATAGTGATTGACCCTGCAAAGGGAGGGGGGTAAATAAAGGAAACTATTTGAGCAACATTCAAATTTCTGACATTTGTCTTTAACAACAAAAGTCCCAAAATATTTTAAATTAAATTAAATGTAGAGGGGAAAGATTGCAAGAGTTAAAAAAGTAAAACAAGTCAAATTCTTTTAAAAGAATTGCTATCATGACATTTTCCCAACAGTACTCATTAATTATATTAAGTTATTGTAACTTAATCGTGAATTTTAGTTTTTTTTGTGTCAATCAGATCTTTGGAACCGTAATAATAGAACTGTTAGCTTTCTTGAATAAAATAGCGTTAACTCCATTGAGGTGCAGTAGAAACAGTCAATTGAGACGATTTTGGTGGTACTATGAAATGTTTCTAATTATTTTTACAATGCCCAGAAAGAGTTCAGTATCTAGTGTTTTTATTAATTTCCAGAAAGGTAGGAAAAAGTATAAAATTGTTTATTTAAGAATTAATCATTATTTTTATTCATTTCTAGATAATTAAGAAAAGTATACAATTATTTATTTAAGAATTAATAAAAACACTAGATAAAACTCTTTGTGGGCAACCTAAAAAGAATTAGAAACATTTAATAGTATCAACAAAATCACCCCAATCGCCCGCCATTTTTGTGGTCACTTCCATTAAAAAAGAAAAAAGGAAGGAAAGCTAAGATTCACGATTAAGATATAATAACTGAATATAATTAATAAGGACTATTGGGGGAAAGTCCCGATAGAAAATATTAATACAGTACAACGAGACAAGTTTCTGGAAAATGTTAATCCGTGGAGCTTTTTAAGGCCTTACCACTTTGGCTTTACCCTTGATGCTGTAGATTAAAACTGAAGATCAATTTGTAAGGCATCTTTCCCAAGCCAATGAACATTTCTGCACAAAACTTCCCTCGTTGTTGTCTACAAGGGGTAACTTATTGACCTGTTCCATTTTCTAGCAAAGCAGCAGGCGTTTCTGTCTACTGGCGGTAAGCTGTTAATACCGGGGATATTTTCCTGAAGTTTAAAGGAACCATTTCTCGCAAAATTTGCACAGTTTGTGCTCTCCTTCTACCCCCTACTCTCCATTACCTTTAACTTATGTGCATCTCCAATGCACATGGATCCAATGTAAACATAGATCCAAGACCCATTTCCATATCAAAACAAGATAGCAAAGATGCTCTTGTAGCAATATATAGGGTGCCTTAGGGGTTTTTCATACCCCCAGGTCTGCATTACACGATTTAAACTAACACGTCGAAAATTTAACATCACCAAATTCTTTCTAACCCAGTTTTAAACTGGGACATACTCATCAACACTTTTCGTTACAGCAATTGCTTGTCTGTGATGAATCAGTGAGTTTTACAATCCTCGCTATCCGCTTACAATATTTCCCGTTTTATAAATACGTAAACTAATGATAGATATCTACATGTGTGGTAGTATTTATTAAACATTAGATTTATTTATATATTTAATACTAGAAGAGCTAAGAATTGACATGGCTAGAACAGCGGAAAGGGGTTTTTATGACCCCCCCCCATATAAGCATGCAATATTTTATTTGAATTTACACATGCTTTCAGAACAATAAACTAGTGGTTATTAAATTATGCTTAAATATTTAACTTGAAAAAGTTATTTATTATTCTTAATCTGAAAAGTTTGCTTTTCGGTTGAACACTTCAGAAAAACTTTTCTTAATTAAAGAGATAGGTTTGAAGGATTGTAACATGTTTTTTCTGAAGGGCATAGATGATCTGTATGTTTCATGCACATTTTCCACACACAGTTTTGCGGCACTTCTCACAAAAATCGCTGTGTTGTTTCCTCTACACAAATTAAGTTGGCATTTATTTCGCTTTTTGGAAGGCCTGTGCCCTTTATCCTGTTCTTCTTGAGCTTTCAGTTTATTCACCAGCTGAAGGATGAACTCCTTCCCTTTTATCTTTCAGTTGTTTACCTGATTTTAGATGCATTGATTGGTGTAATTTTGTAGAAAACTGCACCGGTCTTCATCCACATGCTACGTGTCATCTGGTCAATGACATCTAACCCACATTGTAGAACGCTGCAGTTTTTGGTTTCTTCATATCTTCTTGAATACAGCGACGTCAGAACGCAGTGCACTGAGCAGTAGCACATTCTTATTTTTCTTTGCTTGGAAAACAGTCAAGGTACAATCTCTGTAAGATCGCAAGATGGTGATGGATTGGAGTGGAGCATTCGCCGTTTTACCTCATTAGGAATTTCACGGTGATTTTCTTCATTGTTCCCACCAACGATGTTTTACTGTTGGAGCTTCTTGGCAAGTGGAGGAGATGAGAAGCTGTCTGTCGTCACGTTTCTTCCTTGATTTAGAAACGGCCCTATTAGATGTAGAACGACACATTCCCCTAGAGTTTGATTCTCCCTAACTAGGTATGGTATGGCATTGCCTATATATTTTGATGTTACATCTACTGTGATCCGAATTTCGGACCACATATGTCAGGTTTTTGAGCATGAACTGGTAAACCTGAACGTTGTTGTACTTGGAAGTAATTGCTCATCAATAGTTATATTTTCCCCTGGACGATAACAGCGGAGACATTTTCCACAAATCTATTCCAAATTCCAGATACAAGAGTGAACTTATAAGTTAGCAATCTTTCAGCTCTGGTTGATCTCTCATCAAATCGGAGAAATCTGAGCAGCTTCTTTTCCGTGACAGTGTGTCCTTGATGAATGTATGTCACCATGAACGCGATCGAAGATCATCTACTGACACGTTATTGCTCCAGTGTACACGATGGCGAGCATTTTTTCCAGTTCCTGGATGAAACAGAGCCTATTGTTTGAGATGTATTCGTGCATTGGACTCTGTGCACTACTGTATGAGACGAAGCATCCAGTCATCAAAAAGTAGACGAAAACCAGCGATAGGAGAATCATTCACTTGTTGTGAATGTAGTGGGACCTCCTCGCTCTTTTAGGACATTCACAGCTTCCTGACGAAGATGATACTTGGTAACCTCTGCAGCGGCATTTATTAGAAGGGGGTGTCAAGGAAATGATTAATATGTAACGGATGAAGGGAAGGATTTGGAAAAAGAACATTAATTTGGTTTGATTGGTTGGTTAGATTACTGATTGAGATCTCAGGGATAATGTTATTTCCCCCTCTCTGATGATAGTTTCCGTTGACTTACATTTTTACCCCTCCTGTTGAGACTCTACTGCTGGATACTTTTAAGGTCCTGTGACCATAGAGGAAGGAGTGTTAGGGCATTGATAAGATTCCTTGTTATGGGAGTGAAACACAGTTTATTGTTCAACTATTCCACATAAAACGTACGGCCGTTATTTCCTGGAGAATGTGTGCCACTTTCGCACTAGCTATGGCGATCACTCTAACGTTAACGCACCTCTAAAACTCTGATCCTGAACTGCATTGAATTCAACTAATTCTGAGACACATCCGCCTACTCCTCACTGATAGTTTTCCACTAACGACACTCTTCTACTGAACTGAACTAAACAGATAATTGAACTGCTAGTGCCTACTCTTCCACACTGACTTAGAATCGAACGGAGAATGTCTTTTCTTCCAACCAACTGTACTGAACGTAATATTTACAGATAAAAGCTGATAGTATACACATGCCGGGTCCCAACAATGAGCCGATATTCCTCTCTGCACATTGTTGGTTGCTGTAACTATGAACTATTGTTGATCATTTGTTGGAAGTTTTACTGCGCAGTTACACTATCAATTTATAGGGGTCAACTTGATAAAGCGAAGTTGAGTTAATTTCTTCAGTGTCTGAAGACAAGTACATAGAGGGGGTAGGGGGACCGCAGCGGTTACAGTTCTCGTGAAAAGTAAACTTTCAATCACCCACTATCACTGACGGGTCCAATAAACGAATGCATAACGTCCCTAGATTTTCAGTATTCGCCCGATGTAAATCACATTAAAATTTCCTCATCCCAACCTTGTTTTCTGACTTGTGAAAGCAACCTACAGCCAAGTAAGTATGTTAAATGGAGATTTTGTTGTGACTATGAAGTTCCACATTGAGCCGGGTGATTAAGACGATAACATTTGGGACTCACAGTTGGAGATCTCAAGTTCAAATCCATGGGACCGGTCATAGTGACCTTGGATTTTTTCTTGGTTTTTCCTGTTCTCCTAGGTGAAAAGTACCAGGGTGGTGTGGAAAGGTTATGGAAGTGACCTTTTTGAGAACTCAAACTCCTTGAACCTGAGACTTCGACGTTGTTTTAGTGATTTACCTAGAAGCTATGTTAAGTACCCCGTTTACGCTACGCCTCCCCGCCCACTGGCCGCCCTATATCACTCTTACCTCATCCCTTCTTCCCAAAGGCACAAACGGTCAGCTCTTGAGCAAGGCTGAATTACCGAAATATCCTCCTCCGTCTTTAACAATCCAATTCAAATCCAATAAATCTCCAAGCTGCAAATATTCAGTTTTATATGTAAGTTATTCTTAACTTACTCACTTGAACTACAACTCTATGGAAGCGTTCCCCAAGCTTTCTTTAATTACTTTGATGGGGGAGACTCTTGATACCCAGTCATTCAAGCAAATGACCGCTTCCTTCTAGAAATTTCCAAGCGAGGTTTTAACTGTCACTTATAAGTAACGGAAGATTTACCCCCCAAGCACTACAACTGCATATTCCACAACATTAATGTACAATAAATTATCGTTCTTGCTGTATGAACAATTGTTTTCTCTTAAAAGGAAATTCTCCATTATTACTTTACTTTTTATAACACTAGATATTTACATTGCCTAAATTTTCAAAAGCCTAGCGTTTGCGACAGTGCACAGTATTTCGAGCAGCAGCTATCAGATTGTACTGTCGAATTTCACTGTCTGGTAATTCAAAATTAGTTGATTGTGCAGTCTATAACTCTTGCCGTTAGACTATAGACTTTATTTATGCTTCCTATCATTGAAAGTTTCCAGTATTAAGAAGAAGGAAGTTCATTGATACTTCTTACTGCGTTCTACTGTACCTGTACCTTATTTTCACCACCTTTATCCTATAATATTAATTACAATCGACAACGGAGTGTAAGCCAGGCTTTGCCAAGTTCCCATCCGAGTTTGCTCAGCTTCGTAAAGAATGAGAAAACTTGGGTCGATTACTGAAGTGCTTTCACACGCTGTACTACTGAAGCTTATTTTATTACTGTGTGTATCGGAATGATTAACAGAGAACTGCGGTTTTCGACACCACGCTATATGTGGCTCAGTTAAGAAGTTCTGTGCTCTTTCGGAAACTTACACTAGGAAAGTTGTGGGTAATAAACCCAAACTACATAGAAAGGAGCAAAGGCGAAAACGGAAATTAAGAAACAGGTGCAGCGCTAATAGAGAGCGATAAAAGAAATAGTGGTCTGAGAATAACGGGGTAAGACAGAGAAGTATAACAGTAGCGAGTAAAGGTCTTAAGACCTTCGCATTCCCTCATTTGAAAATTTTCATTTTTACTATATGCACTTTTATTGCCGGTTCTATTACACTACTAAAATTAGCAAGAAAATCAACGCTTTGCTCAAATTTATATTTGCACTTATTCAAAGCTCGGGAAATTTTATATTACGCTAAACCGCGAATAACACTTAAAACATTTTCACAGCTATATATGTATTTCTCTTGTGTTTCATTAATTCGAAGTCAAGAAAATTTTGTCTGTTCTACCTTACATTTGCTTCTTTCATAATTTCAACAATCTTTTTAACTTTTTTTTTCCTTGCAGCTTTTACAGATATACTGTTTTCGGTAATCTTCTTGTTTCATCCTTCCACATATTAAATTTTTCTTTTTGTTATTCTTTAATTTTTCCATTTATTGCATATGCATTTAACTCTGTTCTTATTATTATTCTTTGTTATTATTTTCTTGAATAGTGTTAAACGTCCATTTTCATTATTGAGGCATTACAGGTAACGAACACTAATGAGTGATATGATATATGCGATGAAATTACAAAATTTGGAAAAAGATCCTTTTAAATAAAGGAAGCGTTCCAGGCCTAAGTTTGCCATTTATGAAGTCTGAGGAAAATCTGGAAAAAAATCTGTCAATGAGAACGTTCCTAGCGAGAATCGAACCCTCACGAGTCCATATCTTAATGAACTCGGCCACCCATATCGGTGGAAAGCTTCACTAACCAACGAAAAGCTTACCTTTTTCAATAATAAATATTTTATTTTGGAGCAATCAGTACAAAATTAATTGCTCAACCATTTGTGGAAAAATTCTCAAAAATCATAGCAGAAATATTTGCTCATTTAAACATATCTCAAGGGAAGTTATTATATCATTCAGTTATTTAGCGTATATCTTAAGAAAAATTAGCTTTTTATGTGTCATTACTAATCCATATTGAAGCAAATGAAATATCTTACGGTCAGTTTTATGAACACAATTAGCACGATTCAAACTAAGGATATTTGCCACAAAAATTATATGTTATGCTCTTATACACAAAAGTTCCAAGTGACAGAGGTTTCCATTTGCGGAAGAATTTAGAAAATTGAATTAATTTACCACATCACATTTATGTTTTTCAAAGAACAGTTATTTCAGTAGCTCATTTAGAGACACTGCAGAGCAATGTTTTGACTGAGAGGTAAAGTGCTCCTTTTGTATCACTTCAGTTTTTAATTTAGCAACAAGATGGAGCTCCTCCACACTTCAGATTGAAACTTCTCTACTTTCCAAATAAGACATGTATAAGGTAAATCTTTGGCAAAAAAAAAAAAAAAAAAAAAAGAATAAAAAATAAAAAACATAGTCATTTCTTGAATGCAAAATTCTTCTAAGTTTTATTCCAGACAGCACGCGGTTCACAAGGTATCCAGCAAAGCTGTTTAGCCGCTGCAGCAGTTATATGGAAATGTACTAAAGACGGTGTGTGTTGTTCCAGCAGAGTGAACAGTGATACTGTGGTTAAAACCACAGGTTCGCTTCCAGACATGAAGCGTTTTTTTTTTTTAAATAAATTTTTGTAAGACATTATGACAAACTATTTTGGTAATATGTTTCCTTTACAGAGCAAGTTTTAATATATATGTATAATGAATATTATAATATTTCCTTCAGTATTTGTTCTATCTAAACGCAAAGTACAAAAGATAGATTATGCGCACAAATTCAAGAAGCCTGGGATGTTATAGCCTCTCGCCCACACTTCTGTAGAAATCTGACATGTATGCCCTAAGATTAAGGGCAGTTATACATGCTGAGGGTTCATTACACTGGCTGTTAATTTGTGCTTATTTCTGTGTGTCTCAATTTAGAAGATGCATGTTTCTGTTCTGTATTTGTTTACTTGTTTGTAAAGAATGCGTTAGTTTGTGATTACATTTTTGTGTGTGCATAAGTAATGCCATAAAACTCAAACGATGCGTTAAAATATAACAAGATATTAAGGGAACATAATGTTCTACATATACAATTGTTAAACCAATAATAGAAAATAAAAGAAAAATGTGCGGAATTTGAACCCAGGAGCTTATGCCGAAGAGCAATGTCTTCTAAACCGCTCTACCACCGCTACTCTACACGAACGTTTTCTTTCCAAATGATTGTGGTCCTTAAGTTTAGACGAAAAGCACCCACTGCAGTGTGCACTCGCTGCAGGTACATTGTGAATACAGACTTTACGAGCGTTCTCGAAGTTCTGCGATCGACACAATCTGGAGATGACTAATATTTTTGTCAAAGGGCGTACATTAGATGCCATGAGATTATCGATTGGCAATCATGCTTACATGCCATTTGACGCTTGGCGATTTATTTCATGGAATGTGTTAAGAAAATTGTTATTGTTTTTTTTCCCTCAATATAAAACATAGATGAGTTAAACATGTAATTAAAATCCATTTTATATCATTATTGATAAGAAATATCCATTGACATATGAAGTTGAACAAACTACATAAGGGGAAAGTGACTTTTACACCACTGTGTATATCTACTGAACAGCTGATAATATAACCAATGTTCAAAATTTGGCAGTGAAAGCTCTGATTGAGCACGCACCATGTAAGAGGATTGGAAAGGTGCTGACACAGCAGTGAGAATATTAATTCCCTTTAGGAGAAATGGAATGGGGCCCATTTCCATAATTGAGATCTCCGTGTTCCGTAACTAATGTACAGTTCAAAATGAAGAACAAGTCCATTTTTCGCCCATCGTAATGGGAAATTATCCTGATCGCTTGTGCAAACTGCAGAGCTGCGCACTTTGGCCTCGTTGGAGTTCGAGAAGCTCGAGGAAACTAAAATCACTTGCCTAATGCTGCCCTGGTATGTTCATGTCCTGCCTTATTCTTGCTTTGTAGTTATACAAAGTTGACACGACATTCTTTCATTTCCAAAAGCATTGTTACTAATAGCACAGCAATTTCTGTTGAAGACTTTGAAATTGAATATTGCATTTAACTTTCTAATTTTTCCTGAATCCTCAAACATAATTATACTGTATTGAAACAATGAGCACTCGAAATGGGATGGAGAAAATAGTGTTACCGTGAGTCACAACTGAAGCACATGATTTACAGGAGCAAGAACTGTTTTCATTTCCTTGCCCCCCCCCCTTTTTTTTTGCTTACAAAAGTATTTAATGAACTGACGTTATGACAAACAGGACTGTACCAGATAGAATTACTAAATATTTGCGACAGCACAAAACAAAATACCATCAGTAAACAAAATACCAAAATTACATCAGTACCGTCACAGATGTCGGTCCTGGTGGAGTAGTGGTAATCATACTTGCCTTCTAAACCCAAGATCGTGGGTTCAAACCCGGCCAGGATTGATGGATTTTTTCGGGCTTCCTTCGGAAGAGAAGTAAAACCGTGGGTCATGCGTTGTACATTTACGGCACGATAAACAAACTCAAGCATGAAAGAAGAGGCCTCTGAACAAAATTTGTCGGCCGTTTAACGCCTTGAATTGAATGGAACGCGGACGACCTGAGATGTTAAAGAGCGTCCGTAAATAAACCAAATAAAAAAATAGAAAGCCGTCACAGATGACCGAGGTCGTTAACGCGCGGACTCGTGAGCCGGAGGTTTGGGGTTCAATTCCAGTCAGGACGTCCTCCCTGACTATGGTACTTTTCCAGGTTTTCCTCAGTCCTCATAAATGGCAAATGCAGGAGAGGTACCCTAAACTTAGACCTGGAAAAGTTTCCTTACTTAAAAAATACTTTCCCAATATATCATTTCATCTCATGTATCATCAGTGTCCACCGCCTGTAATGCCTCAGTAGTAAAAATGGCCGTTAAACACTAATGAAAAATATTTATGTATCAGTAGTCAGAAATTAACCTCCTTGCAGGAAGGTTGGACTAAGGTAGCAGTTTATTATTAACATCTATTCAATCATTAAGAATTTACCCTGTTACGACTTCAGTTTGTTGCTTCATCGGTTGATTATATCTCTTGTACCCTTAGGTTTATATTAAAAACGACACATGACACTTCTTGAGAAATGTTTTGTGTTCTACCCATTTTTTTCGGTAAGTTAGTGTTGTATCATTTAGATTCCCTATTTGCAAACTCTTTCCTTTCCTTTCTTGTCATTTCATTCCTTTTATTGATCATATAACTTTCATTTTCTGTTCCTGGATTCCTCTTTTATCTTCACAATGAGTTCTTAAGAAGAAAAGGAACACTGGCGAGGAAGTAGGCAGGAAAGTACAGTATCTAAACAATTAAATTGAGAAGAAAACACTTTAAACTTTTCATTAGCCTGGGGGTCGCAATTTTTTACCTTTCCAGGATAAATTGCAACATGTTGAGCGATTTTTTTTTAAAACTAACCATGCGAAGGATATTAGTTGAAAAATCAAGAGTTGAAATTTTTTGCTCACAGCCTAGATTCTAACCGTGGATCTTAGCTCAGTAGTTTAGAGAGTCAACAGAAGACGACGATCCATGATTGCAATCCCAGTCATGACTGAAGGTTTTCACATCTCGTTCTTCCTTTCCAGATATTGTTGATACTTTCCTTCAATTTTAAACAAAATAAGAACAGACATGTACTATTCTTACCTATCAATCACTTTCTCTTAATGATCACGAGAATCATGTAATAAGATCTGAAAGTCCGAGACTTGCATATGACGATATCTCATAAACTGCTTGGCTTAGAAAGGTGCAAAAAATCCGCTGACATTCTAGTCTCAACTATATTTTTTTGCTTGAAATTTAATATCATTCCATTTGAAAAATAAGAGTGTGCTAGAAATACACAAGGGTAGGTCTATAGATTTCCGGTCTTGCCTTCACAAAAGCCTTATCCGGTGTCATATCTTATATGATAAGCAAATAATTGCAGCTGTAGCTTCCGCTCCGCTGTGTTCAGATATAGCTGCATAAAGAAGGCTATGTGTAGAAGATTGTGACATGTTCAAAATGGAGTATCGAGCTGTTATTGAGTTCTTCACAAAAGAAGGACTTACTCCAAATGAAATTAAACAGCGATTGGGTGGCGTATATGGGGAAGCATCCCCCTCATATTCTACCGTAAAAGAATGGGCCAATCTTTTTTGAATGGGTCTAGAAATCATTGCAGACGAAGAGCGTCTTCAGGTCGGCCCTTGGAGGTGCTCACTGCTGAAAACAACGCTCTTGTGGAAGAGAAATTATGGAAGACCTGCAACTCAAAGTTACAGAAATAGCAGCAAGATTGGGTCTTTCTAAAACAACTGTCCTTCGAATTATTCATGAACATTTAAACATGAATAAGGTTAGTACAAGTTGGGTACCTAAACTTATTTCCTCAGTCCAAAAGCAGCAACGAGTCATCTGTCGTCAGGCATTTTTGGAGCTCTACCGAGGCAACGAGAGAGAAGTTCTGCAATCTATTGTTACAGGAGAGGATACATGATCCCTTGTCCAAAAGAAAATCAAGGGAGTGGCGTAAACCTGGCGAAGTACCGCCTCTAAAGGCCAGGGTCACTCAGTCAACCAAGAAGAGTATGGCCACACTCTTTTGGCACTGTGAAGGAATACTCTTCATGGACTTCAAGGAGAGGAACACCACAGTAAATAGGGAGTACTATGCTGGCCTACTACACAGACTACGTGCTTGCATAAAATAGAAAAGGCGAGGAAAGCTGAGTGGTGGTGTGCGCCTTCTTTACGACAACGCGTCTGTGCACGAGCTTTTATTGCAAAGTAAGATGTGAAGAAATGTGGCTTCAAGGAGATCGACCACTCGCCCTACAGCTCAGATCTAGCTCTCAGTGACTATTTCCCTATCTCAAAGCTCAAGAAGGACCTTCGAGGAAGGACATTTAAGTGTGACGAAGAAGGGATGAATGCTGTTTATACCCATTTTGCAGACAAGACTTCTGAATATTGAAATACTAATTCAAAGATGTGAGAAATGTATTGCAATAAAGGGTAACTATATTGAAAAGTGAAATATAGTTTTTGTCTTTATCATACCAAGAAAATGGTTAGGCCGGAAACGTTTGCACCTACCCTCGTAGGTACTTTATAATAATTGTTGAAATCTTTGTATTGGTTATATTCATTAATGATCGGTGAAAATCCTTCATCAATAGCACCTCTCGTTTCAGTGAGATGCGTGGTGGTGGTGTTCAGTCATTCATACTGTATAACAAACATTTATATTTGTGTTCTTTTGCGTGTCTCTTAATGGGAATGACATTGTACTGAATTAAATCGTGACACGGAGATTACAACGCGATGTGTTATGGTACATACATTTTTAACTTGCTCTACCTTGTTGACAAGTAAAGCACGGAGAATCACAAAATTTGCCGTGATATGCTGAATTTTATGCAATGTAAACAGCATATTCATTCTTCTCAAGTGAAAAAATATTCCTTTATAAATCACTTAACACTCATTGAATCAGCTTTATGAGCTAATTTAGTGCTAATTTTATAAATAGTGTTTAACGCTCGTTTTTACTACTTAGGCACACAGGCGGATTTAGTGATAATGAACTGCTGCCATGAACCTCATCAAGGCAATGTTAAAGTTCATATTAATGCCAGTAAAACACTTAAAAAGAATGACAGAAAATGGAATAACAAAAAATATGTTGAAATGAGGAAAATCAATTGAAAGACCAAAAAAGACGAATAGAAATAAAAATGTGAGATCGAAACAGGCAAGGCCTAATCTATAATGGAAATAGAAGATTTGTTAATAGCAAATTGCATGTCTTCATGAGGAACAGTTGGGGCTAGCCCTCTGTAGTGTCTACTTGTTGTGGTTTGTTGTATCATAAATTAGATAATTTCGTGTTATAGGCGCCAGGAGAGCTAAAGATAACGCGCTTTCTCATTGTTTGGGATGCAGAGCTTAATGATTTACCGGACGAGTGACAGCAGCTTCCTCTGGCAGTCGCCAGGTAGCGCACGTGCTCTTTTCGCTGTTTCAGATGGCAGTATCCATGGTTTCAGTTTACGACATTTCTAGTGAGATAAGTCTTTCAATTTCCTGCAAACAGCTTCGCTCGGGAATGAGATCTGGAATGGCCGTTGGCGCTAGTGTGCAGCTCATTCCAACGTTCACGCAGTTGATTCTGGGATGGAAAGGCTGCACCTTATTTGAGGATCAAAAAATTCGTTTACTAAAAGATAAGAGGTGAATTATTTGGATCTTGAAACTATTGAATGAGAATAGGAATGGAATGGCAATTGATATAATAGGAAATGATTCCTCTCAATTAGGCAGGGTTTTTTTTTTTTTTTTTTTTGGTGTTTAACGTCCGTTTTTACTACTGAGGCACCACAGGCGGTGGACACTGATGATACATGAAATAAAATGATATATTGGGAAAGTTTTTTTTTTTTTTTTTTAAAGGAAGGAAACGTTCCAGGCGTAAGTTTAGGGTACTTCCCCGGCATTTTTCATTTAGGAGAACTGAAGAAAACCTGGAAAAAACCTCAGTCAGGGAGGAGGGTCCTTGTGGGATTCGAACCCCAGACATCCCGCTCACGAGTCCGCGCCTTAACGACCTCGGCCACCCTTGGCGGTGCCAATTAGATAGAGAAGGAAAGGCAATAAAAAGTGCGACATGCAGGAGCTGCGTAAACTAAGCGAAATCCTCTCCGAGTCAAATAACTTTGAATAAAAATGAGTATGAAATCCAAATTATGCGTTAATAATTAATGAAATGAAGTAGGTTATGGCATTACTGTGTGGTATTAGGGGAACAAAATTAGAGTTCTTGCAATCTATAGGTATCACAAAAGAGAAACTAAACTTTCTAGAACTGTCATCATTATTATTGACATTAAACCACAAAAATTAATGGTATAATATTACTTAAAAGAAGTATATAACCACTGATAGACAAAGCTGTACTGTGTGCGTATTTTAAACACTTTTAAATGTAACCATGTTTATGACCCGAGCCTTTGGTATCATTTTTACATTCACTAAAACAGGGGAAATAACAGAAAGTTATACTGTCTATTTATGAAGAAGATGTTCATGTGTTTCAATAAAACAAAAACATGTTACTATTCACAAACATTTACATGTACAAAGCAAATAAAAACAATCGAAAGTTGCATCGATTTCCATTAGCTTTGAAATTTAATTTAATTGTCATGGTAGTAAAAACATGTAACGGAAACGTTTTCTGAAGGTTATTACAGAGCGCTCTTATATACAAATATAATTCTCACACAAACATTTTACATTTGCTATCTTCACGACGATGCTTTTGTTAAATTTAATTTTTTTTCGTCGGTATAAACTTATGTTTAATGCTGAATTAATTTATCACTTTATTTTAAAATAATATAGAGAAAATTAAACGCAAGAGTGCTTTTTAAATTATGGTTTTCAAGTATGCCCCTAATCCTAATGGCCCAATTTACCTAATTTTCAGAAACTATTTTTCTTATTTTATTTAAATGGTATGTCCCGAATTTTGTTGTGAAGAACAACAAAATTGTGATGCCGCTAGAGCGGTTTTTAAATTTTGGATTTCGGGAAAACACCGCTTCTCCTAATAGTCCGATTTCACTGATTTTTTGAAAATACTTTTATTACTTTATTTCAATTGCATATATACAGTTTCATTTAATTTTTTTTAAATGTGGCTGCTACAGTGATTTTTAAATTTCGCTTTAAACCCCACTCGTTTTTCAAAACCTCATCCTAATAATCTGATTTCACTGATTTTCAAGAATTATTTTTCTTAATTGATTCAAACAGTATATGCCTAGTTTCGATGTGAAAAAACAAGTATTGCTGCTAGGGCGATTTTTAAATTTGGGTTTCAGGTAACCCCCCTTCCTAAAAGTTCGATTTCACTGATTTTCAGGAACTATTTTTTCTTATTTTATTTCAACAACATATACGGAGTATACTTAAAAAAAATATTGCAGCAGCTAGAGCAATTTTTAAATTTAGCTTTAACTCCCAATTCTAATGACCCCATTGTCATGAATTCCATAACTACTTTTATCAATCTATTTTAAAAAAATTAAAAAAGTTTAGTTGAGAATAAACACAAAATGCGGCCGCTAGAGAACACTTTTTTTCGATTATGTCCGTCCTCACCCCATTTATATTTATTTATTTATTTTTATTTACGGACGATTCTTAACATCTCAGGTCATCAGCGTCCCATGTTATTCAGGGCGTGAAAATGCCGACAAATTTTGCTCAGAGGCCTCTTCTTTCAGGTTTGAGGTTCTTTATCGTGCCATAAATGTACGACATGGGACCCATGGGTTTACTTCCCTTCCGAAGGAAGCCATTGATGGATTTTTACGCCCGAAAAAGTCCATCGGTCCTGGCCTCACCCCAATGATCCAATTTTTGCTGCTTATCTAACTCGACTCGAATTGCTTGTTAATTGATGGTAATATGCCAAGTTCCGTTGAGAAAGAACAAAAATTGTGTCCGCAAGAGCCTTAACGGACACACACACACACACACACACACACACACACACACACACACACACACACACACACCCATGATACAGAGTGAGGCATTGATAGTGCGGTGACCATTTTACTGCGAAACGAAGGGAAAAATAAAAAAAAAAATTCAGACAAAATTTGAAGTGCTCTTTGGGGAACATAAGATAGCGCCCTTGCTCGTCCTTGAATTGGCATTCTCAAGGTATTTTTTCCCGGGAATGGAAAGAACATTCCATTTTCAGTAAAAAGTTCTAGTACATCTATCAGCTAGGTGTGATAAATGATGAGATATTGGACAAGTAAGATAGCAAACATTGTTCACCTACTTTTACTTCTCTCTCTTTTGTTTTGTTGTTGCTATGAACTCACTTGTTTATAAGCAGACTCTCATTTGTTGAAATCGGTGAACAAACGAGTGCTCATCATTGTCAATTCAAACCTCAAAGGACAGTATTCTCAACCAGTTTCACTTCGTTTTTCAATAATGAGTGTTCAATACAGGGTCATCGAGAGGAACGATGATTTACATTAAAGGAAAGCTCATAAGAACGCTAGAGCAGCTTGCAATTTATACGGAGATCGATATCCTGAGATGAGGCAGCCATCTGTTAGACATTTTCAACGACTTGTAAACTTATTCTCCGAAACGGGAGGTGTCGCATCAAGCAAACACCATCGAATAAGAAGTCCTACTGAAAGTCACTGTATTCGGGAATCTCTCAAAGGAGTGTTCTTCGAATACTTCAGCGTCACAAATCACATTAGTTCTTCATGGGGATGCTTTTCGGAAGCGTGTTGAATTTGCTAATGGGCTCTACTACAAATTGAAAATTGTAACTTTTCCAACACTTTAGTTTTTGATGAGGCGACATTCACCGATCATCCTCAAGTGAACCGACATAACATGCATTATTGGGCAGTGGAAAATCCAAGATGGTTAGGGAAGTAGAGCATCAGCGGCAATGGAGCGTGAACGTTTGGTGTGGCATTTTGGGATTCCGTATAATTGGACCGTACTTCCTTGAAGGTAAACTAATGGGCAGAAATACAGAGTTTTTTTGGACCAAGAATTTCCAGTGTTGCTTGAAGACGTGCCCCTTGTGAACTGGGCTGCAATAAGGTATCAACATGATGGTTGTCCATATTGTTACTCGGCTGTAGCTTGAGAAATATTAAACAGAGAGTATCCTGGAGGATGGGCAGAAGAACCTGTCCATTGGCCTGTCCGTTCCCCTGATCTCACTTCTCCAGACTTTTTTCTTATGGGCATACATTAAAGATAAAGTTTATGAAGAAGTTCCAACTACACCCAATAAACTATGTCAACAAATCAGAAATGTCTGTACAAGAATCAGCGAAGAAATGTTGAGACATGCTCATCGATCTTTTGAAATGCATCGAAGTTAATGGTCATACTTTCGAGCATTTACTGAATTGAAATTGTTTGTAATGTGAGAATGACATTGTTTCAATTATGGTTAAAATTGTACTGTAATGTAAGTAAATTGATGCCAGTAAAGTGAAAGTGAGTGATAAACGTTTGCTGCCTTATTTGTGCAATATCTCACCATCTATCACCCCTAACTGATTGATGCACTCGAACTTTTATACTGAAAATTGAATTCTATTTTCCAGAGGGGGGCACCATTGCATTGGAAAAATTTGACCTTGAAATGACCTTGCTAAAATTTTGTCTGAAGCATTTTTCATATTCCTTTTCGTTTCGGAGTAAAATGGCCGCGACACTATAAACGCCTCATCCTTTGTATTCCGGATACCGCTGCAAAATCTTCATTACCTCGGAATTTGCTAACATTAAAATAATTGCTAATCTAAGCGCAGTAAACATTAGCATATACCCAATTTTAAGAGTTACATTTCCTTTTACTGTAAGTCGGTCCTGGTGGTGCAGTGGTAACCATACTTGCCTTTTAAACGCAATATTGCAGGTTCAAACCCGGCCAGGATCGATGGATTTTTAGGGCGTTAAATTCCTAAAATTCCTTTGGAAGAGAAGTAAAGCCGTGGGTCCGTGTGGTACATTTACGGCACGAAAAAGAACCCCAAGCCTGAAAGAGAGGCCTCTGAGCAAAATTTGTCGGCCGTTTCACGCCCTGAATTGAATGGGACGCTGATGACCTGAACTGTTAAAGAACGTCCATAAATAAACCAAATCAACAATTTTTACTGTAAGGTGCTGATCCCCGTAAGGGGGAGGGGGGCAGCTTCGGTCGTTGCTCTTCAGATGCTCCTGGTGCGGGCTCTGCGGACCCTGAGTACCCGGGTACCTCTGACGTTACTAAGAAGCAGCCGGGCCGGACTTGAAACGAGCCCCTCCCGCAAGGGAGTTGTCCGGATTGGGTTGGACTCGGCATGGCAGTGGTCCCGGAACTCACGGGAAATTGAGTACTCACAACGGCAGCGTGTCCCAGGGGCGTGCCTATGGCGTGTACCCTGGGGGCAGGTTCGTCTGAATCGCTGTCGTTCATGGGGAGGGTGGTGGCTACCTTAATGCTGGGGTGACTAACCTCTATAACACGAGTAGGTCTAGCTAGATAAGGCCTTTCCACCAGTAAGAATCTGGTAGCCAAGGCAACTTAGCGCGGTCGGAATAGCTTCTAGGTGCCGTCCTAATGCAAAAACCTACGGGATGCGCAGATCTCTGTGAAAAATTTTGCCCACGGCAACATTCCCTGATAACAGAGAGGGATCCCTTAATGTAAGGTGCTGATGGGAATCGGTTGTATAATCAGGCCACTTTATTTGTGATGACGTATACCAAATTTAGTTTTGCTTATTCAATGATTTTTATAAAATGTTTGTTTTATAAGTGTTATAAAGAAGTTTACTGAAAAATATGTTAATGAACCCTGATATATATAATGGGCATTTTTGTGGTGATATAGTTGAGATATTGGATGTTCAGAAGATTTTTTCACAAAGGCACGTTTTATGTTATGAAGATCAAAGGCCTCGCTGAAGGTTAAGAACTATGTAAAACTTTAAACTCCTTTAAATCAACTTGGGCTAATCTAAGGAAATATTCGTTCTAGAACTCTGAGAAGCAAGAAACCGGGATGAGGCGGCAGACGTAATCACGGAGTAAACCTTTGGCACTGGCTGAAGATTACTGAAATCCTTAGCTCACAATGGCGAAATGTAATTTTCTCGCTTATACATCTTCGTTTTATATTCCAAGGTTAAAGATGATTAACAGAAGCATAAGGGTAATGCAAAGATGATATTCGGAAAAGAAAACAAGCGTGACAAACCGCAACCTTCTTTCCGGTTATATCGCGACAGGCATTTGAAGCACACACATCTGCGAAAAGTAATTACTAATTACAAAAGTGAAATTGACTTTAAACTTCACTGTTACCATTTATTGTTCATTTCAATACAGATATTGCAATATTCCGCGGTTTTTGCTTAATTTTTTTCAGCTCTGCGGTTCCGTTGGCAACAACTACATTAATTAACCTAATGAACTTTAAATCTATTTTCATGAATCTCAAAGTAATTAGTTTGTGGCTCCATTTAATTTATTTGTTTCGTACGTTGTTTCAGGGGCTTATATTGTCTGTCGTCCTTTTCATTATATTAATATACATTTGTAATTAGCTCGTATATGTTATAAACTAATTTAATCACATAAAATATTAATTTACCTTTGCTTAGTGCATTATACGATAGTAAAGATTTTAATAATAATAATAATAATAATAATAATAATAATAATAATAATAATATAGACCCTTAAGTTACATGTTGCTATACAGTTATAAATTTACAGCGGTTTATAGCCACGTACTTTCATTTATGAAAAAAATGTTGCATTACAAAAGCAGAGGCGAAGCTTAATTAATTTCCGTTGAAGGCGGGATATTATCTACTACTGTTATGTTCGGAAATTGCAGATCACAACTATTAAATATCGTTAAGGATCTCTATGTATGAACTTCGTGTTAAAATGTTATGATGCATTCCCTATAGAGTCGCTATTTCACTCTTCAAAAGTTTCTAATTTTACACAAATATATCAAAAAATAAGATTCTGTTAAAGGATAAAGGATACATTGCAGAAAATTCAAAACAAAATACCCACTTAATTTCACAATTAAAGATATAAAAATGTTCCGTTTCAGTCTGTAGTTAAGATGGTGTCAGGTCCACAATTTTTTTATAATTAATAAAAAAAGTGTTGCTCATTACTATAACCTGAATTTTAAGTAATATTAAGTTGAGAAATATGTATATAAATATACAGTAAAATGTTATTAAATATGTAATATATAAAATAAATGCTCATTTTAAAATTCACAATTAGCTATTTCCATAAAAACCCGGGTTCTAACAATTATAAATGGAAGTTATTAGCTAATTTCACTCTCCAATGATTCTCTATATAATATTAATAGATCCCATTATTTCAAAATGCTTTAGAATCATTTCTAATTATTATTGACCAAAATTTGATAGTTCAAATACTGCATGAATTTCACTTTCCCAATTTTCAAATTATTTTCTGAATATTTTAAATGCTAATCCCAACAGCTATTGTACATAGGCAAAACCATAACAAAAATCAGTTTCTTTGTAAGTTATTAAAATAATTTAATCAAGAGTAACATATATCCACACACTTTACTTCATTCTGCAGTACACAATACCATACTTTTTCATATTTTCTGGTGTCCGGGCTCTCCCCGTGTTTGGTTCACTATAATTTTTCGTCAGTCGATAACCGCTCATTCAATGGCTATAGGTTCTAATTGAGCAATTTATTTTATATTTTTAACATATTATAATTACTTTAATACAGTATTTTTCGATAAAAGTTACTTTTCTGGATTTTAAATGTAGAAAATGATACAAAACTGGTGTAAACTTAATTACACATTACAAACAAATACATTAAGTTATTAGTTCATTTTCATTTAGAGGTTAAGACTCTGGTTTTAAATGAATATAAACTAAAGAAATCGTTTCGGAACACATATGCAATCTTGGAGTGCAACGATAGGGGGAGGGGAGGGAATGATCTATCCCTAACCCCGAAATATGGAAGTGCAATTTGTGTTTCTTTTAACTCCAAGGCACCATTATTATATCACCGGATACTTAAGTAAAGCGTACACAAAGTATCGCAACGATAGAATTGAAAGAATGTGACAATACAAAACAAAGCCCTGGCAATCACAGACTTTGCAGATGGCAGGAATTATAATTTAAACGAACAGGTCACAGCCATGCAACATTAACAATCTTTATAATATATCACCACCAAAGAGAGAGATATAAAATAATAGACTACTAGAAAAATGTATTGCATCCCCTATAAATGTTGTGTATTTCTACGCTTACCTCTCAGTGTCAACAATGGGTTCACTATTTCAGTTTTGTTTTATCTGTAAATGATTATGCTTTGGTATACACAACACAACTTCTAACGATATTGATACCTCCATTGTTGGTTTTAATGTTATAGTCAGTGATGTGTGCCCGATAACACATGCACTAAATGCACCAAGGAATTGATTTAACTCCTCGCAAAAATAGTGACTATCCAATTGTCGCATTGGATTCAGAGACTTATCGTTACCGCCAGTTAACACTTCCCGAACGGAAAGTGGCGAGTCATAGCGAAACCGACTGGTTACGATTGCTTAGTGGTGACAACAAAAACACAGCAGTTACTTTGAGACTGTTTCACAAAGTCGCTGTACCGTAGTCCAAATGAAGGGCTGGCACTACTGCGCCCAGCGATTTTCTCCGAACTAACGAAGACGGTTGAACAACACTACCGCGAGCTTTAAATGTTCAAATGCATTCATTTGTTTTCTCTTTGTCACAATAATGAAAATGATATCAGGAAAGTGTTGAAATCGGTCTATGTAAATTTATTTTGTCTAGTAGCATTGTCATGTATATTTTGATTTTGTACAAATTTTTCTTTATTTCTTACATAAAAGTTCAAGAGGGATAATATATATTGACATGGAAGAGTTAAACTTTTAAATTGCCTAAAGAGATTCCTGTATGAATGAGCAGGCATGTGTACCAGCGATTTATTCCTAAGACTTTTTTTCTGTAGCTTAGCTTTTAGCTAAGTTTCCCCAAAATATATAATCATACTTCATTATTAAGTTGAAATAAGCATAATAAACTAATTTTAAAGTCTCAATTAAATTCAGATTACTAATGTAAGTATTGCATATCATGCCATGCACTGGTAAGTTTAGGAATGATTAGATTGATGTGATCTTTCCAATTCACAAGATTATTAATTATTAAACCAAGGAATTTAATTTAATAATGCTAAAATATCCTATCAGCATTAGGGGTTTTGGAGCTCTATCGGTGAATGTCATAACATTTGTTTTATCTAGATTTAGAGACAAGCTGTTAACCTTGAACCACACAAACAATGAGCTCAGAGCTAGATTTAATTTAATGGCACAATTATTCAGACCATTTCCATTTATCAATACGCTTGTGTAATTTGCAAAGAGAACAGTAATACCTGCATCTTGAGATTATTTATATACATTAGAAAAAGAGGAGGGCCCAGAACAGATCCTTGAGGCACTCCATGGCTAACTGTTCTAAAATAAATCTCCCAAACTATTCCATCAAATGAAAAGGCATATTATGAATTGTATAAATTGGAATGGAATTTTGTAAATATAGATATAAACAACTTAGGAAAGAATATTTAGAACAATTAAAAGAGCATATATAAACAGAATTTATGCAGAGAATCTAAAAGCTGTATCTACATTTTTATGGAAAATTTAAAATCAAGAAAAGGAATAGTACAACTGAATTAAAAGATTTACAAACAAATATTAATGGGAAATTTGGAAAATAACCAATTAAAACTTGTGAATATATTAAAAATAATCATCTGATTGTTATACCATAAAATAATCAAAATTATGTTATTACAAATAATGGAAAATGCAACTGTGTATGTAAAACCCACAAACATGAATAAAATTATTAAAATAATAACTCATCTTATGAGTAAAAATACATCTGGTTTGGATAAAATTAGTCCTAGAAAATTAAAATACTATAAGAATGAATTAGCAAAACCCTTAGAATATCTCATAAATTCCTGAATTGAAAAAGAAAAATTTCAAAATTGTTGTAAAAATTGTTGTGAGATCTTAATTTAAGAAGGGTGATAAATTTAATATTAGCAATTACAGGCCAATTACACTAACCTCTGAGATTGGAAAAATTTATTAAAGAATTCTAGCCCTGTCATAGATTCTTTTTAATAAGAGAAAGGTTCTCTGTAACTTTCAACATAACTTTAGAAAATACTCCTCAAACATAACTGCTGTTAGTGATTGTGTTCATCAATTTTTTGAGTTATTAGAACAGAATAAAAGGTGGGTACCTTATACTTTTATTTATCAAAAGCTTTTGATGATGTTAAACATGATCTTTTGTTATATAAGTTGAAATCTTATGAGATTAGAGCAATTTCAAATGAAAAAGTAAATCTTATCTTATACATAGAAAATAAATAAATAAAGTTCATACTAAAAAATATGATCTCTTATCTAAAGTAAGAGCTCAATATGGATTAGTAAAATATGAAGTCACACAAGGTCTTGGGCCCATTAATATTTTTAATATATGTAAATGATAATGTGCACCCTTTTTAATGAATTACCAGCAGAGATCAAATTTGTAGAAAAATCAAAATTTAAGTATCAGTTGAAGAAGTATCTCATGAATGGATGTTTATATTGAACGGTCAAATTGTAAGTTATATTTTGTATACAGTATTGTAACCCAACATTTGACAAAGACAGAAACTTGTATTACAAGTCTATTGGCTATAAATAAATTATTATTAAAATATGCCCAATCTTCTATTTCTTCCTGTCTTATAATCATAACTTAGATATGCCTTTGATTTCAACATCTATTCAGGTACAAACTCCAATGAAGAACCTTGACAAGTAGCTTAAAGATCAATAAAAGTAAATAAAATATTTTGATATGTAAATAAGGGAACAAGCTCAGCAGGGATGATAAATGATATCTAGAGAGGAGTGAAATTGAAGTGATTAGCAATTTTGATTATTTGGGGTTAGGCTGAACAGTAATGGAAAGTTGGACAGAAGGAAGCAAAAATGCTCTAGGGAAGGGAAAATTAGCTACCAATAGTACAAGAATATGCTTGAAGAATATACCAAATATGAGTGTAAGCTGGTTAGAGAGAATATATTCAGCTAGAGGTGAATTGAAAATGATGAATGGGGTACAGAAAAAGGGAGGGAATGTATAGATCAGATTCACAGAGCAGTCTGTAAAATGTAAAATGATATTGGGATTACCTGGAGCAGCACCCAATGAAGTAGCCCTGATGGCACTATGAAGGGTAGGCCAAAAAGGTCTAGTAATAAAATGCATTGTGAAATACTGGCAGAGGATACAACCATTAGAGGAAGGAAATATTCTCAAAGACTGCTTGGGGATGCAAGAAAAAAGTAAATGGGGAGAAAGTTGAGTAGGTAGATTAAAGGAAATTGTAAGAGAAATTGTTTTGGGAAATATAGATAGTGTACAGTCACCAAATGGGCAAGGTGCGTGGAATAAAGTGAAAGTAAGGATTGACAATATAGAGAAGCAGGAGATATCTCGTAGCCTAAGAGACAAGACGACTCTGATATATTATAGGAGTTTTAAGATAGAGCAAGGTAGAGAAAAATGTATTGAGATTTTAACAAATTGAGCAGAGAGGGTGTAGCATGGGCATGAGCAGGAACAATGATGTTAAGTGCGGTAAAAGTTAACAAAGAATTGTGTGGTAAAGTAGACAAGAACTGCCACTGTGTAATAGAATATAAGTTTAAGCATGGAGAGAGGAAATAGGGAACAAGAAGTCAGACAATTTGCAGACAGAAATGCTGACATTCAAGATTTTTGTAGCAGAAAAGAATTTTTGAATCAGTTTGGAAATTATGTAGGAAAAGTAAAAGAAAAGTGGTGGAGGAAAGTGATCAAGGCAAAGGAAGAAGGTAATAAAGTAATAATGAGGGAAGATGATTAGCTTTAGGGAAGTATTTGTAAAGTTCACCTGATAATGTGTGTAGTTAGAGTGATGTAGGATCCATGTACACAACAACCGGATTGCTAGTGGTATAGGATCATGAATTAACAAGAACTCAAGGATTGTGGAAGTATTGTAAAACTATAAATGTATTGTGCAATAATAATAAATAAGTACAGTTCAATAGGTGCACATTTCAGTGTTTCCTCCAAAGAAAAGATCAGCCAAATTCAAATGTGTTAGTTTTTTAATCTTTCTTCATTATGGAGAGCTGTGGATTTAAGAAGTTTATTAATGATTTGTATTCATCATATAGAAAAGTAACACCCTCTAGCTTTCTACCAGCAACATACAAATAATGTATCACAAACAAGCAGTAAAAACTATTAATTGTATCTCACAAGAAATTCATGGACTTCAAAAAACAATTATTCATATTTGGTTATTACCATTCCTTTTTCTAACTGAAATTATAAAGCTAAATACCTCACTGCTGGACCAATTACACTATATGGGTCATATGCAAATAATAACTTGGCTGCAGAGATAAAAATTCATTATAGTCAGCTTCATCTAAAAATATTCTAAAAGTTGTTGCAGATAATATTACAAACATTAGTGAAAAAGATCTTAAATTGAAGGAATTTTAGCTGTTATCTCATTTAATTGTTCAAGAGGCACTAAAAATTATAAATTCATTACATGAAAGATACTGTTGTGCATACTAAATTTAATAAAGCTGCCAACCTTAGACTGTTAGAATATCAAAACACTTATGGAATAGATATTCCACCAATGTTGATTCAAGATATATTACACGGTAGAACTGAATTATACATTCATTTAAGAACTTTCAAAAAATAAGAAATTTTTAAAAACTTCTGTTGGTACTTACACAGTGAAGGTTGTTGAATGTAAATTCTACATGTTCAGTCATTTTATAGAAATTATGGATATACTAAGAGTAACAGTAGCATTGAGCAGTAATATATTCCCTAATCTATCAGAGGAGGAATGGGAAACTGTGCTGAAGTGCATAATATTGAAACCATTTGAAGAAATAATCAAAGAGATAAATGGAGAAAAATATATACTGGGAGCAAGTCCATACACATAATACATATGTTAGTTTAAGTATGTAAAATCACATTAAAATAGAAGTTCAATTCATCTGTGCTCTCTGTATTAGAAGTTTTAAATGAAAAAATTGCCATAAAATTAAAAAATGGCCAGTTAAGCAAATTTTAGTACTTTTTTTAGATTCCAGATAGAGAATACCTGGATATTCTAGTCCTACTGTTCCAGAGGAAGTAAAATTAACTAGAATTAGCTACAAATGCATTCATTTCAGAGTGACAGTCACAAACTCAATTTGCCGTAAAGAAACTCACAAAAACTAGCAAAAGTGAATCTTCTTTATGGTACGAATTTGACAGAAAGTTGCAAAATTTTCACCTAAACATAAGTCGAAATTGATAACATTTTCTGTAAATTATAAAAACATATTTAACTAACACATACCATTTGTTATATTTCAATTTCAGAAAATGGTGCACAGGGAGCAATGGAAAAAGTGTAACTATTCTTGCAGTTGTTTTGGTTTATTTACAGATGCTCTTTAACATCTCAGGTCATCAGCATCCTATTCAATTCAGGATGTGAAATGGCTGATAAATTTTGCTCAGAGGCCTCTTTTTTCATGGTTGAGTTTCTTACATGCTGTAAATGTATGACATGGGACCCATGACTTTACCTCTCTTCTGAAGAAAATTATACATGGAATTTTTATGCCCCAAAAATTCATCAATCCTGGCCAATAATGAACGCATGATCTTGAGTTTAGGAGGCAAGTATGGCTACTACTACACCACCAGGAATGATGCAATTCCTGCAGGAAGGCTTATTACCCAAGGACTGCAGATCCCCTGCTCTTTTGGTGAAACATTACCAAAATTACCCAATACTTTCAAAAGAGACAAGAGAGAGATTTAGAATGGCTGTTTCCTCAGTTACATGCAAGCATTTACTTTCAAAGAATTATAGTGATCCATATGAAAAGTGTGTAAGGCCAGAATATTTATTTCTTTTGTATTTTGCTTAGTACTGAACAAATAAATTAATTAATGAATATTTTCAAAGGCTGGTACTTTTGTAAATGAGAAACATACACTAATATTCATACAGTATTATGAAATGTCAAGAATTTACATACCAAACTGAGAATGTGAAAGATTAAGGTCCTTTTTAAATTTCTCCATAACATATAGTGTTATTTTATTTTATTCCTTTATGTCCACACACCTATATACTGATACTGAATATTTTATTGCCATTTTTGATAAGATGATAAATGTTGTATAATATTATGGAAATCATTATTTACAAATATTTATATTATCTACTACCTTATTAATTGCAAAGCTTTCTCTTTATGGTTGGTTGCTAGTGGCCATTGGGGATGCTGATATTTATCATTTTTTCCCTAGCTTCAGAATAAAGAGCTTCCAAATTATTTTTCATTTGTTTGTTGCTATCTAGTTGGCTGCATTCCAGTAGATGTTCTTTAATTAAGATAGTATTCATGTCCTTACACAATGGCAGTGGCTGTCCTTGATTAATTTCATCCTGAAGAGATGTTCTGATAGACAATCATGCCCAACAATTAAGAAGTAGAATTGGATAACTTAAATTTTTCTTGGTTTCAATAAAAGATGTTTGAAAGTATTTAGTTCTTCATATGGTTTTCCTTTAAGTTTTTGTTATTATTTTGTTGTTCTTGTTCAGATATTAATCTTTTTGTGAGTTTTAATTTAGAGGGAAGTTCTAGTTCAAAAAGTGGTTTTAATTTTTAGTGGTTCCTTTTCTTGCTTAAGTATCAGCAATCTCATGACGCTTCAATCCCATATGGCTCTGGATCCATTGTAAAACTGTTTCTGTATTTCTGATCTAGATTCTAAAACATTGTTTTCTTACTTAAATGTAAAATTGGAACTTAAACACAGTGAAGCCAATCATATTAATGGATATCATTGTATGATTAGTTGAACTACACACTCTTAAAGCTTCACTTACTTTTTATAAATGTATGGAACCGGTTTCGAGAACATTTGTTCCCATCTTCAGCCATGCTAAGGTTCAACTGTCGGATCATTCGTTGAGCTGTGGGAATGTAAATTCTGCTCTGGTGGCGGTGTGATAAACTTGTAGTTTATGTTTTCATCCCCGACAATGTCGAAGTTCATTATGCTGTTTTTGTATTTGTAGATGTAGATTTTCTCCCAGGTTGCTAATTCCGTAGGTCCTTGTACTGATTTTAATAATTTTGTTTTATTTATTATGTCATGATTTTGTGTCCAAAAATGATATGCTACTGCTGATTTCTCTATTTGCTTGTACTTTATGTTCCTGAAATGTTCCTTTAACCGTGTGCCAATGTTTCTCTTTGTTTTCCCTATGTAGATTTTTTCACATTCTGCACAGTTTATTTTGTAAATACCTGATTTTTCTTCTTGTGGAATACTGTCATTAACATTATCTATCAGCAAATTTTGAACATTAAATCTATTAATCGGTGCCAACCTGATATTAAAATCTTTAAGAATATTCTGAAATTTTTTTGTGGCCCATGGATGATATGTGAATTTTTTAAAAATAAGTTTATCTTTTTTTGCTGAAAGTGTTGTGGTTTCTTTGATATGTTTTTGTCTCTTGAATTTCTGCACCTTTTTATGTACTAGTTCTTTTTTAAAACCATTTTTAACTGCTGTTTCTTCTATTTGTTTGTATTCTTTAAAATATTCTTCTTTGCTAATTTGTAGGTTAACTAGCCGGTGTGTTAAACTGTTAATTACTGCATGTTTGTGTGCTGTAGGGTTTAAACTGTCAGCTTTGATGTGATTATCTGCATGTGTATTCTTTCTGTATATTCCAAATTTAAGTTTTTCTTGGCATTTCATTATTTTAATATCCAGGAATGGCAGCATGTTATCTGTTTCTATTTCGTATGTAAATGAAATGTGATAATCACATCAAAGCTGACAGTTTAAACCCTACAGCACACAAACATGCAGTAATTAACAGTTTAACACACCGGCTAGTTAACCTACAAATTAGCAAAGAAGAATATTTTAAAGAATACAAACAAATAGAAGAAACAGCAGTTAAAAATGGTTTTAAAAAAGAACTAGTACATAAAAAGGTGCAGAAATTCAAGAGACAAAAACATATCAAAGAAACCACAACACTTTCAGCAAAAAAAGATAAACTTATTTTTAAAAAATTCACATATCATCCATGGGCCACAAAAAAATTTCAGAATATTCTTAAAGATTTTAATATCAGGTTGGCACCGATTAATAGATTTAATGTTCAAAATTTGCTGATAGATAATGTTAATGACAGTATTCCACAAGAAGAAAAATCAGGTATTTACAAAATAAACTGTGCAGAATGTGAAAAAATCTACATAGGGAAAACAAAGAGAAACATTGGCACACGGTTAAAGGAACATTTCAGGAACATAAAGTACAAGCAAATAGAGAAATCAGCAGTAGCATATCATTTTTGGACACAAAATCATGACATAATAAATAAAACAAAATTATTAAAATCAGTACAAGGACCTACGGAATTAGCAACCTGGGAGAAAATCTACATCTACAAATACAAAAACAGCATAATGAACTTCGACATTGTCGGGGATGAAAACATAAACTACAAGTTTATCACACCGCCACCAGAGCAGAATTTACATTCCCACAGCTCAACGAATGATCCGACAGTTGAACCTTAGCATGGCTGAAGATGGGAACAAATGTTCTCGAAACCGGTTCCATACATTTATAAAAAGTAAGTGAAGCTTTAAGAGTGTGTAGTTCAACTAATCATACAATGATATCCATTAATTGTTTTCTTATTTCATTTATAGTGTATGTCAATGGGTAACTGTAATTCATTATACTTTATAATGCTGCTTTAGAGTCACTTAATATAACACCTCTTTCATTTATTTTAGGTCTACAGTAGATTTTGTAAAGCTGCTCTAATGGCCATTATTTCACCATCAAAATTGTTAGCATACTGTCCCAAAGGTGTATATTTAGAGAATTCCTCAAAGTATATTTCAAACCCTACTTCTCCATTTTTAAGAGATCCATCTGTATACACTCTACACCATGTTGTTTAGTGTACTAAGTGCTATTAATCTTAATATCTCAGGTGGGTCATTCTTCTTGGAGACCATTTTATCCAGATTTACTTTCACATTAATATCTATATATTGTAAAGGATGATCTGGTGTAATAACAGGTTTAGTGCTTATTTTTAAAGTTTGATATAAATTTTCTTGCTGTATGTAATTTTTGAAAGTCTGTTGTGTTTTTGATCATTATGTGCTGTCAGAAATATGAAGCCATTTATTCCTGTGTTGATTAATTTTTAATTTCTGTCCCAGTACAGCCGTTTTAATATCTAGCTCTATTTTAATTGGAAGGTTGTTAGCATGCTCTGCATTGTAGCAATTGGTGTAGTTTTAATGGCTCCTGTTATTATTCTTAAGGACCTAGATTGTATTGTATCCAATTTAGTTTTAGGTTGGTTGTTTATTATGGTATTACCTCACTTTCGTAGAGCAAATTGGGCTTTATGAAGTTTTGTATGTGTTACTGAGGAGACCTATGGATCCCCCATTTGACTCCTGCTAGTATTCTTAATATGTTCTTCTTCTTATTCACTTTCTAGTTATATTATAGATCTGTTCTGAGAAGGAATGTTTTTTGTCAAGTGTTATATCAAAATATTTAGTGTTTTTTTTCTCTTGTTCATTATTGATTTTAAGTTGTAAATCATCTGTAGTGTGTTGAAGACTGAAAAGCTGGAAAACTGTCTTTTTAGTGTTTTATTTCCATATTGTTGATGGATGCGCAGGTTTTCATGCCATTGATAATTTTCTGCATTTCATTTTCTAGTTTTCTGTAGTGTTGTCTATTCTGCTTATTTTTTTGGCTAATCCATGTGGCAATATCATCTACAAGCAATCCCATATTTGCCTTTGGGAGGTCAGCTAATATTCTGTTGATGTCATCTATGAAAATGTTAAAAAAGAATTGGACTGGAGACACCACCTTTAGAAAGGCCTACTTTAGTCATATGCCATTTAGAGAGGACATTGTATACCATTTTATAGCTATGTGCCTTTGTGATAATAGGTCCATGAACCATCTCAACACGTTTCCTTTTATCCCAATATTATTAATTTTATAAATAAGCTTCTCTCTCCATACTTTAAAGCAACAAAGAGAGTAAGCATTGTTTCTTTTTTGTTGAAAGCATTTTGAATATGGACAAAGGAAACAGAATAGTTATACTAGATAAACAAGATTATAATACTAGAATGCAAGAATTGTTAAATAAAAATGAATTTGTTCAGGTCCAATCAAATCCACTAAAACATTGCATTACTTCAGTCACCGAGGCTCTAAAAACTTGCACAGTTATCCCAAAAGTAACAAAATACAAAATTAAACAAAACAACCCTACATTAGCAAAAATATATGGTCTACCAAAAATTCACAAACCTGGAAATGGTATGCGACCAATTATTAACAATATAAATACTCCTACATACTACCTGGCAAAATGGCTAGTTGACAGATTCAAGATACTACCAAAATTTCATAGCAGAAGCATAAGCAGTTCATTTCAATTAATAGAAAAAATCAAAGACATACAATTGCAACCTTCAGACACATTAATATCTTTTGACGTAGTATCGTTGTTTCCAAGCATACCAAAAGAAAAACTCCTGATTTATTTACATGATTGGCTAAAAACAAGTGGAATTAATGATGCTCACATAAAAGAATACATGAAACTGACCAAAATTTGCATAAACCAATCATATTTTTCTTTCAAGGACAAATTTTATAAACAAGAAACAGGACTCACTATGGGCAGCCCCTTATCTCCATTTTTAGCCAACCTTTTCATGAGCAGATTTGAAACACACATCACTACAGCTTTCCCATACATATTTAAGACATGGTACAGATATGTCGACGACATATTTGCCATTGTTAGCAATAAGCTCATTGAGGATGCCATAAAACTTTTGAATTTACAAGACAAAAATATATCGTTCACATACGAAACAGAAATTGATAACATATTACCATTCTTGGACATAAAAATAATGAAAAATCAAGGAAGTCTAGAATTTGGAATTTACAGAAAAGATACACATGCAGACAATCACATAAAAGCTGACAGTTTTAACCCCACTTCTCACAAACATGCAGTTATCAATAGTTTAACACACAGGCTAGTTAACCTACAAATTAGCAAGGATGAATTCTTTAAAGAATACAAACATATAGAAAAAACGGCAATTAAAAATGGTTTTAAGAAAGAACTAGTATACAAAAAGGTACAGAAATTCAAGAGGCAAAAGCTTATAAAAGAAACCACAACACTTTCAGCAAAGAAAGATAAACAAATTTTTAAAAAATTTACATATCATCCATGGGCTACAAAAAAATTTCAGAAAATTCTTAAAGATTTTAATATCAGGTTGGCACCGATTAACAAGTTTAATGTTAAACATCTTCTCACAGACAATGTTAATGACAGTATTCCACAGGAGAAAAAACCAGGCATTTACAAAATAAGTTGTGAAGAATGTGGAAAAATATACATAGGAAAAACAAAGAGAAACATAGGCACAAGGTTAAAAGAACATTTCAGGAACATAAAATACAAGCAAATTGAGAAATCAGCAGTGGCATTTCATTTTTGGACAGAAAACCACGATATAGTGAATAAAGCAAAATTATTAAAATCAGTGCAAGGACCTACAGAATTGGCAACATGGGAGAAAATATACATTTACAAATACAGAGACAGTTTAATGAACTTTGACACTTCCGGCGAGGAAAATATAAACTTTAAGTTCATCACACCTCCTCCAGAGCAGAATACCCACAACACAACGAATTATCCAGCAGTCGGAGATTTGAACTGATGATGAGAACAACTGTTCTCGAAACCGGTCTACAATAGTGACAAGTAAGTGAAGCATAAGAGTGTGTAGTTCGACTATATCATAAAATGATTTCAATTATATGATTGGCTTCACTGTGAATGTTCCAATTAACATTTTTAGTTAATAAATAGGCCTTCGAGCCCGCTAGGAACAGACGACTCGGAAAATTCGTTAAAAACAAGATGGAGGATATAGACGTAAGATACAACAATCTGAATAACTTCAACTGCAGCTTTCAAAATTTGAAAAAAGATATAAAAGAGTACATAAAATTAAAGCAAAAAAACAGATTCCTTTCAGCAGATATTCGTTTTTTAAACCTGTGCCTACAAAATAAAATATGTCCAAATTTCGTAAGAAAAACCGTTAAACACAATCGCAATAGCCGCGAGCAATTAGCTGCCGAGAAAAAAGTCATCCAAATAGAAAAGGCAAAACATTACCAAAAAATAGCCAATATAGATTTAAAACTCTATGACAAACACATGCTGATTTCAAAAAAGCTAGGTCACATAGTTTGGGATAACCTAATCAGAACAGCTTTAGAACACATACAATTACAAGTAAACAAAAAAGTCGGGAATCAAAAAAGAAAGTTTAAAAATCTAAACCATAAACCAAAAAAATCAAAAAAACCAGAACCTAAACAGAGCTTCGTGGAAAATCTATCAAATGAAAGCTTCAAAAAAGAAGAATTAGCTTTTTTAAATAAGGGTCTAAAAACGTGTGTTCATTATTCCAATAAAATAGAAGACTACTTGGTAGATCTAGAAGTAGCTATTGAAGATCTAAACAGCAAAGAAAAAGAAATAGTTAGAATAAAATCTGAAAAAGTCTTAAAAGAAATAAATAAAAAGAAAACATCATTAAACAAGACACATAGGAACATAATTAAATCCTTAAATGCCAAAGATGTGGTCTATACAAAATCTGACAAAGGAAACAGAATAGTTATACTAGATAAACAAGATTATAATACTAGAATGCAAGAATTGTTAAATAAAAATGAATTTGTTCAGGTCCAATCAAATCCACTAAAACATTGCATTACTTCAGTCACCGAGGCTCTAAAAACTTGCACAGTTATCCCAAAAGTAACAAAATACAAAATTAAACAAAACAACCCTACATTAGCAAAAATATATGGTCTACCAAAAATTCACAAACCTGGAAATGGTATGCGACCAATTATTAACAATATAAATACTCCTACATACTACCTGGCAAAATGGCTAGTTGACAGATTCAAGATACTACCAAAATTTCATAGCAGAAGCATAAGCAGTTCATTTCAATTAATAGAAAAAATCAAAGACATACAATTGCAACCTTCAGACACATTAATATCTTTTGACGTAGTATCGTTGTTTCCAAGCATACCAAAAGAAAAACTCCTGATTTATTTACATGATTGGCTAAAAACAAGTGGAATTAATGATGCTCACATAAAAGAATACATGAAACTGACCAAAATTTGCATAAACCAATCATATTTTTCTTTCAAGGACAAATTTTATAAACAAGAAACAGGACTCACTATGGGCAGCCCCTTATCTCCATTTTTAGCCAACCTTTTCATGAGCAGATTTGAAACACACATCACTACAGCTTTCCCATACATATTTAAGACATGGTACAGATATGTCGACGACATATTTGCCATTGTTAGCAATAAGCTCATTGAGGATGCCATAAAACTTTTGAATTTACAAGACAAAAATATATCGTTCACATACGAAACAGAAATTGATAACATATTACCATTCTTGGACATAAAAATAATGAAAAATCAAGGAAGTCTAGAATTTGGAATTTACAGAAAAGATACACATGCAGACAATCACATAAAAGCTGACAGTTTTAACCCCACTTCTCACAAACATGCAGTTATCAATAGTTTAACACACAGGCTAGTTAACCTACAAATTAGCAAGGATGAATTCTTTAAAGAATACAAACATATAGAAAAAACGGCAATTAAAAATGGTTTTAAGAAAGAACTAGTATACAAAAAGGTACAGAAATTCAAGAGGCAAAAGCTTATAAAAGAAACCACAACACTTTCAGCAAAGAAAGATAAACAAATTTTTAAAAAATTTACATATCATCCATGGGCTACAAAAAAATTTCAGAAAATTCTTAAAGATTTTAATATCAGGTTGGCACCGATTAACAAGTTTAATGTTAAACATCTTCTCACAGACAATGTTAATGACAGTATTCCACAGGAGAAAAAACCAGGCATTTACAAAATAAGTTGTGAAGAATGTGGAAAAATATACATAGGAAAAACAAAGAGAAACATAGGCACAAGGTTAAAAGAACATTTCAGGAACATAAAATACAAGCAAATTGAGAAATCAGCAGTGGCATTTCATTTTTGGACAGAAAACCACGATATAGTGAATAAAGCAAAATTATTAAAATCAGTGCAAGGACCTACAGAATTGGCAACATGGGAGAAAATATACATTTACAAATACAGAGACAGTTTAATGAACTTTGACACTTCCGGCGAGGAAAATATAAACTTTAAGTTCATCACACCTCCTCCAGAGCAGAATACCCACAACACAACGAATTATCCAGCAGTCGGAGATTTGAACTGATGATGAGAACAACTGTTCTCGAAACCGGTCTACAATAGTGACAAGTAAGTGAAGCATAAGAGTGTGTAGTTCGACTATATCATAAAATGATTTCAATTTTGAATATCTTGTGTTAAATGCAAAACTGATTCATTGTTGAATAGTGCTTTCTGATACCTGCTTGATGCTATGAAATGAGATTTTGAGATTCCAGATAGTAAGTTAATCTTGTAGTGACCATTTTCTCCATTGTTTTAGTAAGTACTGAGGTTAAGGATATAGGCCTATAACTGTCTAACTGGCCTACTGATTTGGCTTTCTTTTTATTTAGTATAATTATGGCTTTTTTCCATATAGCAGGAATGCTATCTTTGCTTTCTCTATCATATAGAAGGAAGTTTACTAATTAAAATGTGTGTTGATAGCTCTTTGGAAGAATCTGCAAGTTTTTTAAAGAGACATATTTGATTCTCCAGATTTTTAGCTCGTACTAAAAGTAATTTTTCTTTGTTGCTGCATGAATATTTCTTTACTGTCAAAGCCATTTATGAGAGGTAATAGCTATAGTATTTAGGGTACCGAACATAAATATAATTCCTATTCATGTTTTGCCCACAAATTTCTATATAATCATTATGTATCATATAATACGCATAAACATGAAATATCATTTCAGTGAATCTGGATTTTTATTTTCTCAATGTAATTCATGTAAATAAATTCAGTAAATTGGAACAGGTATACCATATTTAATATGTTATTTTGAATTGCATTCAATATATGTAATAATCAGAAAGACAAGTAAATTTATATATTTTTTGTGTGCTAAAACTAAAGCACAATTCTTGGAAAAGGATGAACCAGGTTGGAGCCGTAACTCAAGGAAAACCATGAAAGCACATGCAATCACTGCATGTTCATTTTTCAGAAAATGTAGCTCATGTAGGTTACTGCAAAAACAGCCAAGGATAAAAGCTACTAGGCACTTCTTCACCCATACATTTGCTTATTAAGGGTCAAAGAAGAGATGGGGGCTGGAACTATGAGGGATCTTTGGACTGCAAAAAATCCAGCCTTGGTGGATGTGAATGTCCGTGTCACAGTCTGCTTCATCACACATTTAAAAATTAACTTTTAAAAGGCATCACAAAATGGAATTTAATGTGGATAATTAGTACTAATTAAAGACTTCTTGCTAACCATAATACATCATTTCAACACAAATTTATTTTACACTTTACCATTTAAAGTTTGATTCCTCGTAATAGAAAGCACTAATCTAAAATTCCCTAATGCTATTTTGAGCAAAGGTATAAATGTGCCTTTTCTATGCATTAGGCAATGAAATTTACTATTTCTGGGCATCTTCAACATAACAATGTAAGTTTAGTAAATGGGCAACTAATGCATTTTATACCATTTACTGGGTTTAAGATTTAAATTTTTTTTTTTTTTTTTGAGGTCCAAAGATTGAAACATGTTCTTAACTTCGATCATTTTATATTATTTGCAATATATAAATTTAAAATGCAAACATGTCTTGAGATAATATATAGTTTTGTTCTGTTTTTTTTTTTTTTTTGAGATTTAATAACGAAATACCCTAACCTCAATTTTAAAATTGGTTATCCTCGACAGAAGTAATATCGCCAGCATAAAACGCTTAATAAATTGGTTTAAAAATAAGCAACGCCAATTTATTTAATTTGGTGCAAATATTAAAACATTTGGAAAGCACAATAAAATATTACAACATGCAATTACATTTTAAATGCATTTAATGCTACTGTAACAATGGTTGCAACTTTCATCTGCTTCGATAATTTTATACTATTTGTAATATATCATTTAAAATGCAAACAAGTCTTGAGATAATATATAGGTTTGTTCTGCTTTTTTTGAGATTTAATAACGACATAACCTAACCTCAATTTTAATATTCGTCATCTTTGACAGAAGTAATATGGCCAGCATAAAACGCATAATAAATTGTTTTAAAAGTAAGTAACACCACATTTAATTAATTTAGTGTAAATATTGAAACATATGGAAAGCACAACAATATAATACAACAAGCACTTAAATTCCAAATGCATTTAATGCTACTGTAATAGCGGTTGTCAACTTAATATCGCTCATCTTACCCTTACCGTGCTACCGCATAAGTAACAGACTCGTCCCATGAAACTGCTTTTTTGAAAGTGTTTGACCTTGAAACAGTGGCGGTTGCAGCTGTTTCACAAAAAGAATTGCCGTTCACTTCACTTCTGAATTCGGATTTCTCTGCCGAAGTTCGCTACTCAGGAATTGACTCTGTAAGGTAAAGTCTTCTGAGGGCCTTTCTACTCGACATATTGCATCAAAGATAGGATTTAACCAGTACACTGTGTTAAGATTATTGGCTAAGTATAAGAAAACTAGGAATATGGAAAACTTAAAGAGGCAGAAAACCTGCTGTTACTGACCGCATTTTGAAGCAAATCTGTCTGAAAAACCGTGTATGATCAGTGGAGTTGATAAAAGAGTGAGAAGAAGCTTTTAGTGTGGTTGTTTGCAGCAGAACCAGCAGTTACAGACTTTCAGAAATGGGTCTACCTGGTAAACGGCCACAGAAGAAGCCCCTTTTGATAGTTAAAATGAAGAAAGCTCGACTAGAGCTAGCCAAGTAACATCCCCATTGAATTGAAGATATGTGGAGTAATGCCACTTTCTCAGATGAATCAAAATTTAATGTCGGAGGAAAAGATAGAAAAATATTCATCCGTCGTCGTAGAGGTGAAACATTTCTGCAAGAATGTTTCGACTCAACTGTAAAGTTCCGAAATTGTGATGGTCTGAGGTTGTATTTCCAGAAAAGCAGTGGGCGCATTACATTTTGTTGAGGGAACAATAAATGCAGGTGCATACATAATGATTTTAAGAGAAAGTTTGAGCAATTGTGGAGCCGTTTATATGTTCAGAAAATTGCACTTTCCAGGTTGATTCCGTACCATGTCATAGGACAAGAAAAGTGAATACTAAACCCACTAATTTTACCAAACTGAACTATTATGTCACCAAATTCGTGTTACGCCTTATAATTCTTAAAAAAAAAAAATTTTATGTCACTCACAGGTGAGAAGTTTTCTTGAAAAACAAGAGATTTCGGCCCTCACATGACAGAAAATACCTCGATCTCAACCTCACTGAGAACCTGAGAACTGTTGAAAGATGATTGACAATGCTGTGGCAAAGAAAAAACCAAGAAATAAGAAAGACCTGGTTGAAGGATATTTCGCCTGACCAAGTCAAAATGTTAATACTTTAAATGCCCAGACGATGTGATACCGTAATAACAGCTCGGGGAGACAACATAAAGTATTGATTCAACATTCATACGACGAGAAAGAGTTCTTTTATATTATGTAAAATACTTTTTAATTATAATTATTAAACAAGAACTCATCAGGTGTATGCAATTTCAAGTATAAAATTGTGGCTATTTAGTTATAAAATTCGACATTTTGTTGACAAGGTAATTATCATCAAATTTTCACAATTTTTGAACTTACAAATATTTGTTTTATACACAGGAACACAGAGTATAATCACCGTTTGATATTATCTTTATAAATAAAGGTAAACAAATACATATTGACTAAAAAAAATTAATCAATTCATTACTCCACCCTCTAATATTGAAAAAAAAAAAACTATACGTAAAGTTTCCAAATATTGATATTTCTAGAAAGTATAAAGGATAAAATATAAATATTTTATGAGGGATGCAATAAATGTTTCCAATACGAGAAACAAACAAAGAGAAAATGGCCATTAAAATGGCAAAATATTATAATTATACAAAATATGCGATATATCCAGATTTTGCACTGTTTAACCACTGCAACAATTATGATCATAGTGAAGATGGGTTATGCCGCCAATTGTTCAAAACAGTCAGCCTAGTTCTTGTAAGTACACATATTCGACTAAATGACATTGATATAAGGAGTTCATATCCATATCCATTTAAAGGATAATTATAATTACAATTGAAGGCATGAAGTTCCAAAGTAACATCATGTAATACAGTTAAATGAATTTCATTTTTGGAATCAGCAAATGAAAATTGCTATAAAACGCTTTAAAATCAACGTATTTGAGAGTGTACGCCCATTTTGAGAAAGCAACACAATCTGATTTAAGTAGTTAAGTCAAATAACATATTGGCTTTTGCTTTTCATAATCTCATGGGTTACTGTGCCCCCTCAATTAGTTTAATTTAATTTAGACAAGAATAAATGTTGTAAAAGGAAGCTGCTATTTTCGTAATAGTTTCCGTTTGTGTAATATTTTTAAATTTTACGTCTGTTTCAGTAACAAAATTAAATTCGTTAATACCAAAAATTATTTAATTACTGTCAGATTCTCGTGAAAGCTTGAAAAAAGAAAAATCTGCAAATGTAGTGAAGAAGTCGTGCATAAGGAACCATTTACCTTGTTGTAATGGGATAGAGAATGTATCTCTTCCAGAATCACAGCTACTTGCAGCGTTTACAACATCATAATTCTGAGGTCTGTTAGTAAGCCCTGTCTATTCCGGTACAGGCATGCTTGTTGTACTGCCATTGACTTCGGAGCCTCGACTCTTGGCAAGGTGCATTTGGCCAATGGGTGAAAACAAAGACTATTAACGTTTCCAATAGCCAATGATTTTTACGCAAGAGGGGACGCAAATAGACCATTTAATGGTAAGTTCACTGACGAGGAAAACTTTCTCTGCAAATTAGGGAGGCAAAATCAATTCCACCAGAAATCTACCAGGTACTTTCACTTTGTGTCTCCGGGCGGGGGGAGGAAATTGGTGGGAGAGGGTGATTGTGGCTGAAGAGACTTCGCTGCAAAAGAGTTCCCCCTGGATGAGATCAGAAAGGGAAGGAAAATAATGGAAATGTACCATATCGGTTGGGGCAAAGTCCGCAACTTCATCCCACGCCACATCATTTCGTTTAATGTACTGAACAGGACGGCAAATTGCGCTGACTCAGAAGTAGCGCAATTCATACGCTTTTCGCTGCTAACTTTTTGGGCAAGCTCGCCATTCAAACTTCCGATGCAGCAGCGTACGGATCGTAAAAGATACAAACTGAACAAGGAATATATTACTTGACATCAGGAAACCTTTAGTAGGTGCGTTCCACTTTTGATCAGAACCAGCAATCACCATTCTCAGAAATCAGATTAATATTATACTTTTCTAATACCTTTAATATGTAGCTACTATACGCGTTTTCTTAAAGTAACGATACTTTAAATTAAAATTAAAGGAGAATTCTTTGAGAAAACGCTCGGATCTGCCAAAACTTATTTTAATTTTTTTTTATGTTAAAAAATGCGATCGCCCCTGTGAAAACTATCGCGTGCTCGCTACATTTTTGACTAAAGTAAAATACAGAAAAGGTACGAGAATCAGTCCTATATGTACGAAGAAAGAGATATCTACCGGCCCTTTCATTAAAGGGAGAGAGAGAGCATTAGTAGTGCTTAACTTTGCTGGCAAATAGAAAGGAGGAGGAGGAGGAGGGAGTAAGCACATTTTTAAACAAAGTGATACAGCTCAGATCGGAAAAGGCAGATAGCCGGGAAGGGAGATAGGGAACATGTCACAATATTTTTTGGAATTTTTTGTACATATATGTGAGGGGGTTATTTACTTTTGTACTCTTTTAACTTCGGTTTATTTTATGTATGTATAACATTACTTTTCTTTTCTCATTTATTTATTTCATTGTTAATATATTGTTTGTATTATATGAATTAAATATTGGTTTGTGCAATTTCATGTTTTTCCTAGTGTATTTATAAGACACGCACGGTCTCAGGACCCGGGCGATGATTTATATTTGTAACAAATATATTTTCTCAATAAATGAATACTATTATTTTCATACAAGAGCGGTCTGATCGGTTCCTTGGTTCGCACACTAATAGAGGACAACTGCAACATCTGTAAACGGAGTCTTAAAAATTACTTTATATATAATTCAATATTCAAAAGTATACTATTAATTAGGATTAATAATTTTTTTTCCCCCTTGGAAAGGAAAACAGCAAAGAATGAGAGGATTTTGCCTACATTGGGTGACGCCCGCTGTATCTGCATATTATCAAACTCCCATCACAATACCTCCCGCCACCTAAAACTCCTTCACGCCATTACTTTTTAAGAGGACTTGAGGAATTAGTCTGGGTTCAATATGCCAAAATAATGCAACTATATGGAAGAAGGTTAAAACAAGGCTGGAGGATATCAGCAGGCAGGAAATCAAGGCAGATTGTAACACGAAAAGCTCCTTGTGCCTATCGAATGAAATTAAACTAACCTGGGGTAAAGAGGCTCATTTAGGGAGAAACGAGAGATCAAAAATGACCTGGTTTAGACTGGAAAGATGGAAGGCTCCAAAAATAACGGGTAGATTTGGTTGCAGAATCTCTCTATTTTGTGGAGGGTGTGAAAAATGGGTACATATTCTGACAGAATGTATCCACTGGGAACATCTGAGAAAAACGCTGTTTCCTGAAAACTTTTTAGGAAATTACAGGACGATTGGCATGCTGGGATCTGTTTGCAAACCACACTAATTGGTTGAATATGGGCATTTTCCTAGCCAAAGTGCGCGAAGTTCGAAGCAATTCACTTTCTGGTTAGAATGCAAAATCTGGTGTAATTATAAAAAATGTAATATGTTTCCATTCATATAACTGTAAATATCGTTCATTTCATTCTAATGTTTATTTATTTATTAATATTATTAATATTGTTATATTTTTATTATTATTTGTTCTTCTATCTGTGTATCATACTTAAGCATGTACGGTCTAGGACCCATGCATAAAATATCTTTGTAATATGTGTGTAGAATTTACAACAATAAACAGAGTTTTAGAATTCCCTATTATTTCTCTAGTAGATCTAAATCCTTTAAATTAATTTCGACTTTTCTCAATTTAAGCTTCCAATTACAACATAAAATTTTATTACTTCGGCATTTGTCCCTATTAATAGTCTAGATAATAATTTTACCATCTTTCAAATTAACACAACAAATATTTTAGTAAATAAACTAATTTAACTGAGTATAAACATTAAATTTGTGTGTTCAAAATATTCCTATTTACAAAGGTGCAACACATGCTTTTTTATACGTTTTCAATTACTATTGCTAGTATTTGTATGCACGTATGTGTATGTTTCCTGTCACCATGTCACATCATTGTCAAAATCTGAATTCTATATTTATGTTGATTGTAACAATTAAACTGCACACATAACACGGACTAATTAACCAGACACACACATTATTTTGTTGCTGTTAAAACAAATGAAATGCTACATAGGGCATAAAATAAATGTTCTCTTTCAGAGATCAAAAAGGAATAGGATACAACTTAAATGTGTTATTTATGACGCCATAGCTTGCAAAAATGGGCTTAACATGATTTGTTTTCATTACAATTTTTTTTTTCGATTTATGTGTTTGAGCACTTTCTAAATAATATTGAAATTGAAATTAAAATTCAAATGATTCGTTATTTTTAAAACCCCTGTATATTACCGAGATTCAAATATGAAAGTCGTTTAATATATGTAATCATGTTCTCCCCTTTTCTTTGACAGATCATTCTCAGACATTCTTACCTAAACTGATAACATGTGTATTATAATTTTATAGTTAATTAACAAAATTGTTTGTTAGGTAACAGGTTTATAAGAAATATAGCATTGTTCAGTAATTTATAAACATTTTGTTAGTTAGTTTACCTACTTTTTGACTTTTGAGCATTCCCTAAATCAATGCCTATAATCCAAATGGGGAAACTAATATTTGAAGAGAGTTTAAACAAAGTAAAATATCTGGTATATAATTTTTAACTATTAATGTTTTTTATTGATTGATTTATTTATGGACGCTCTTTAACATCTCAGGTTATCAGCGTCACATTCAACTCAGGGCGTGAAACGACCGACAAATTTTGCTCAGAGATCTCTTCTTTCAGGTTTGAGGACTATCAATAGGAATGTTTACGATGTTTCCCTGACGTAAATAACAAATAGTGAAAATATGTTCACCGCAGATAGGTTGCGGACACTCTTTACATTTCAGGCCTCTTTCTGTTCTTCTTCCTGGAACAGAATCCACATTTAACTCCGTCGCTTGCAGTGACTGCTCCTGTTGTAACTGGTAGAACTTCTTCTGTTCATTTCTTCAACCTCATTTTAAAAGTTCGTATGAATCCCTGAAGAAGAGACTCGTGTTGTAAGATTAGGCTTTGTTACCTCAAGGGTCAAAGTCGTCAAGTAACAGCTACATATCATCTGTATTTACACGAAGTTTATTGCAGCAATGTCTGTCATAGTGTGAATATCCGGCGAGACCACCTGAATCATATTCTGGCAATAATGTACAGTGACCAGTTCATTGACAACATCCACTCCACCTTTTGTTAGGTTATATAAAGTCACAACCTCTTGTTTCAAAATTTCCCAGTGTTGCTGTCAATCTCATTGCCATCATGCATGTAGAAATCATACTACATTTCTATACCGTCAAGACATTGACGTCATTGACTCTTACCCGAAGGCAAACAAGGTGCTGCAAGTATTCACTGGTCTTATTCTTGTGTTTTCTATGATTTTCGGAATCTGCCTCTTGTTCCAAAAATCTTAATTGATGTGCACCAATCGTCTATTCAGATATTTCTGCCAAGTTCAAAACTGGATTTACAACTCTTGCTACATTGCTGCTGAACTGATAATTTAGAGCATAGGGACCCTAGGTTTACCTCCCAGCATAACTTTCCATATTCGATGTAGGGAACATACGTGAATAAATCATCGCAAGCACTTGTTGGACTTTACCGGCTGACGCCGTAGCGCCTCCAAAAGTTCTCATCGATGATGACCAATCAGAAACGCTGTAGCGACATTTTCATACATATCATCACAAATTCTTCAATAAGCTCCCGAACTGGAGCAAGTTCTAACTTCGTGAAGTCAAAGAGCATGAAGTAACACGTACAGATCATTACCAGGTCAAAATGCTCAGAAGCAGTTCCATCAGTTGACTAAAGGTCCTCAATACGCTGATGAGATGATATCAAGAACCCTACCTAGTACAACGATAGTTAGGTTCCTAAAATACTGAAACTTCACCCTCACTAACTGATTGCTCGCTGTTCTGTGCAAGTTTTACATCTACATTTAAAGCTTCAATCCTGTCGCTACCAAATTCCGAAATTTTAGATGAAGGCTCCTGCCATCCTTAGCTTCATCTATCACTGAAGCATTGTGCCTCATGATCAAAAGTGGCGTCGTACTTATAACTCATTTTCAAGAAGAAAACGCATTCGCTACTCTTCCAAAGAAGACCGGAAAAAATATTACGCAGTTGGTCCCCACGCAGGCGGGACTTAGCGCTCAAAGAGAAAGAAGTAGAGCACACGCCTGTAACAATTACTTAATAACAAATGCTGTCCCATGTATTCTTAACAATGAGACACGGAGCTAATGTGAGTCACGTTTTATCACACTTACTGCTTAGCTGCAGTCCCGAACGAAAGATGGTTTGCGTGGAGTGTGAATAAGAAAGTGTTGTGTAAAATGTATGTAATAATGAGTGCATCAAAGCTTGGATGTGAAAAGGAGTATAACTACAATAAAAATCTAAGACAGCATGTTTCCAAAGTACATCCGGAAAAGTTTAAGGTTATTGCGCCTATTCTAAAAAGACAGCAATCGAGTGCATCAAAGCAGTTCGTATGCCAGGAATGTGGAAGGAGTGTAACTACAATAGAAATCAAAGATTGCATGTTTTTAAATTACATCCAAGATAGTTTAAGGCTATTGCGTATGTTCTAAAAAGACAACAATCGCGCGCCTATCACTGTGAAAAGTGCAAGTCAATTATGTATCCAACTTCAAAGGTCATTAGCGAGATTGTCATGGTGGGGGTTCAGCTAGAAAGCAAACAATGATGTGTAGCTTATGTAGTCATGAAGCAATATCGAGATTTGTTTTATTTGAACATTTACAAGCAGTATATGAACTCGGAAGAACCACAGCTCTCAGCCTTTGACTATTAGCGTGATAATTTTCAACATTTCCGGATGTGCTTTAGTAATATGCTGTCTTAGTGTTTTCCTGTAGTTATACTCCTTCCCACATTCCAGACATACGAACTGTTTATTTTTTTTTCAATAGTGATTAAGGCCCCTTTTTACTATTGAGGCACCACAGGCGGTGGACACTGCATGAAATGATATATTGGGAAAGTTGTATTCTTTTAAAAGAAGGAAGCGGTCCAGGCCTAAGTTTAGGATATCTTTCCGGCATTTTCGATTTATGAGGCCTGAGGAAAACGTGGAAAAAACCTCAGGCGAGGAGGACGGTCCTGGTGGGAATCGAACCCCAGACGTCCCGCTCACGAATCCGCGCCTTAACGGCCTCGGACACCCGTGACGGTATACGAACTGCTTTGATGCACTCATTATTATGTACATTTACTACAACACTTACACTTTCTCATTCACATTCCACACAAACAATTTGCATTCCCACTATTCCGCTTACACACACACACTGCATGCGACCTCTCGTTCGGGACTGAGGAGTTCGGCTCTCTCCGCTATCCCTCGGAACTGCAGCTCCAGCAGCATTTTTTTTTTTTTTTTTTTTTGCTGCAAGGGTAAGTTGTTTATAACCTGCATTCTATTCAAATTTTATCAGTTTCTAAAAAGTTAAGCAAGCGCTGCGCTCACCATGCGATCAAAAACAGAGTAACAGTACTCTAAGCTTCTTGGAGACCCGGTACTCCGCCGATCACAGTTTGAGAACCGCTGCTATAGAGCTCGGATTCGACCGTACAGAAAAGAAACGCTGTTACTGGGACAAGTAGAGCTGTCACTTGTTTCTGTCTAGAAGCTTTATTACGTATCTTAATAATATTACGAGGACTGTTCAATAAACAACAACCAAACTTATTTTGACATCATCCCTTAGTCATTCTGATAATTCGAAACTATTTCTGACAGGTCCTTACAAGAATACCTCCTCATCTTTTCGCTTGTGCTTCTGATGATGTAAAAACCTCTTACCAAGGTGTTTCTTCAATTTGGGGAAAAGGTAAAAGCCACATGGGATCAAATCAGAACCATAGGGAGGATGAGGGACACTCTTAACATTGATTTTTATGATGTTTAGCAACAACATTTACGATGTGAGCCAAGCATCCAACTTGTTATTCATAAATGTGGCCTTTTGCTTGGGATATGGCCTTGCAGAATTTTCAGAACATCTCAGTAGTATTACCCAGTTACAGTTATGTGTGCGGGTACAATATGCAGATAAACCAATACTTGAATATCCAAAATTTAATTGACCATATCTTTCCCAGCAGAAGCTATCACTTTTGCTTCATTTGGTGTTGGTGATTAGCTTTGCTGTTTGCTTTCAGGAGTGAAATTATGTAGTCAAGTTTAATCAGCAATGATTGCCTTGAAATTAAACTCCCTAACACCATCTTCAACTTGCATGCAAAGCTATCATGAACGTTCTTTTGTTCGGGAATCAGCAGTCTTACAACCCACCGTGTACAAACATATCTCAGAATTCAACGATGACAGCAACAGTATTTTCTTCCGCTAGAGCACAAAGTGGAAGGCCGAGTCCACGTGGATAGCCTCTTCTTGTTAAACATTTTAAGTCATCCTCGAGCTGTGCTACAGCAAAGAAAACTCCCACAGGTCACCTGTAACGTTGCATAGACCCCAGCTGAAGACATGCTGAGAAGAAAGCGGAATTCAGAGCGGCATATTGTTCGTCGACTGTCACCTCCATTTTACTGTAAGACAAGTCTTAACTTGCACATCTCTCACAGAAGGGAAACGGAAGTGACAACAATGAATATATCGCTTTAAGCTAACAAAACATTGCAAAGTTAAATTTTAACGCGGGAAATTACGCCTGTAAAAATTGTGATAGTTGTTTATTAAACAGCCCACGTGATTATTGCCGCCGAGGCGTGCTATGAACAAACAAATCTTCCTTTCTTAGCAAAAGTATCCAAATTAGAGCTACCTAAATAGTCACTTTTACCTACGAGTATGTTATTAACGCACTTAGTAAATATATTTCTTACCTCATTAACCAATAGTGCAAGTTAAATAGTCCACCTTAATAAACATTACGCCACAATAAAGTAGATGATATACTTATAAAATGCTAAACAGTTTAATATTTTTCGAATAACGCTTTTGATAGTTTATTTTTAAAATTTACTCTATTATAGATTGCGAAAACAATCTTATTTAGCTATAAATGGTATGTTGTTGTTGCTTTGGTAAACTTTTATAAAAAATGGCAAAGTCAACTCTCGAATATATGAGAATTAATAGTGGAAATGTGTATAAACAGAACCACGTTTAATCCTTTCTCCCCTAAAACTAAAACCCCTGGGGTAAAATGTGTTATTTAATTGGTAAACTTTAATTCGAACAGAATAAAAGCATATATTCTAAACATTAAAATTTCTCATTCATCAGGGAAATGTAAACGTAATTCTCAACGGAAACAATGAAACATTGCTGGCAGTAATGTTAGTTTATCTAAACAAAGAAAAATTAGCTACGATCGCGGTTTAAGATAAGTGAAACATTACTATATTTACTTATAATTTGCACCTCTTCGAAAACGTTGTAAATGAAACATAAGTGGAAGTAAATTATTGTAATTAGAAATACATTTTTTCGAATAAATATACCGTACATACAGTGCACCGACGATACAGTAATTCTCTAGCACGGTAAGGTCTGTTTTAAACGCACTGTAAGATTATATAAACAGTGGGGTATATAAAACTAAAGTTCTCACGTTTAAAAATGACTATGTTCAGGGCAGACCGTTAATCAATTTGATTATCTTGGCATAAGATTGAACACAGTGGAAAACGGAGTAAACACAAGGGGAGCGGTCAACTTTCTGAGGTACTGAGACTGCTAGCTCGGTCATGCCAGTCAAAACATTAAAAACGATGTATGAGACAATAGTTAGGTCCTCATTGTAATATGGAAGTGAGATTTGGGTATGGGATAAAATAAATTAGGGGACGTGCACATCGAACTACTTTGTACTACGAGAGGTGGAATGCTGGCAAGACGCAGTCTACAGCAAAATAAATGTAAATAGATACTGGATAAAGAATAATTAAAGGAAAACAAACAACCCTGAGAACCCAGCCAGTCAAAAAAACTTGCAATATCCAAAATGCTGGGCGGCGGTTGTATAGCGGGAAGTGTCAAAAATCGGTTTAAACGATATTTGGCAGAAGGATATTGAAAACAGGTATTGAGCTTAGTGAAACAAGTTAAAAGACGCCTGTCTGACATAAACCGGTAGGAAATAGAGGCGCGATGCATGCAGATGTCATCTCTGGACCTGCAGAGCGAAATTAAAATTAGATGGGGTAAAGAGACCTATATAATGGAGCTAGCCATGAAACTGAGGTCGGAAATAGAATGGCTTAGACTGGGAGACTGGAAGGCACGTAAGGTTGTTGACGAGGGGGGCAGGAGGATTTGCCCATTATGCGCGGAACCGAAAGACTGCGTGCACATTTTGGTTAAGTGATGCTAGGTTAAAATTTCTCCCGAATTCATTTCTGACTTCCAATAGGGAGAGGTTGGTATATTGGGATTTAATTGTAAATAGACAAAAGTGGCTAAACCTATTAATTTTTTTTTTTTTTTTTGAATCAAATACGTAGTTTTAGGGGACAAGAAATTTCTATAAATATTGTACATAAATAATAAGGAATCTAATACGAATACCAGAATTATTGTATGTATATCTGTTTCTGTGCGTGTGTGAGAGAGAGGAAGAGAGAGAGACAGAGCGTTCTTGTTAATGTTGTTGTTTTCCATTGATGAAATTAATTTCAAAACTGAAGTATTTTACAAGAGCATGAACGGTTTTTCCCCCTGCGACTGTGATGTGCAATATATGTATACATAGTTTAATTGGAATAATAAATAGTACCGCCACCACCAACCACCACCACCACCACCACCACCACCACCACCATGACTACTACAACTACATTATTTAAAACCACTCGGTTTGCAAATATCTTTCCCCAATTTATCATTTCATCTCATATATCATCAATGTTCACCGCCCGTGGTAAAAACTATGCGTTAAACACTATTTAAAAAATGGTATTAGTGAATGAATAGCAATAGTGTTAAATTTTCTCATACGTGCATTATTCCTCGCCGCTTGTTAAAATAAAAATAAAATAGCATTTGCGCTCGAATAAATATGTATTGATAGAGGATTTGCAAGGGTTAGGAAAAGTGCAAATACTTGCGAATACGTGTGTACAAAATCATATTTCTACATAAATGATTCGTACTTTATGGTTTTTTAATCTCCTCCATTAAATTTCGATGGACTTCAGTGATAATTAAAGTTATGTTTATTATTAAATGAAGGCACTTAATTCGACATAAATTACGGGGTATGCAACTATTTAATGTCCTTGTGTAGATCAATAGTTTAATGTGTTTAGTGTACAGCCTCCAAAACGCCGAGAAAGAACTCTGACGATGCCATTCTTTGCAGTGTTGCATTTTCTCGAGTTTTCGATAGTCAAAATATCCAGTCTGTTCGTGACTGCGTTCAGTGCGTTCTGGGCACTTTAAGTAATGTTACAATAACAGAGTGCAAGCGTTTTCTTATTTTATGTAGATCTTTAAAAACCTGTTAAATATGTCAATTATCAAGGCCGAATCTAGTGATCGTTCGAGTAGATACAGAGGGTTCCAAAAATGTATACACACTTCAAGCAAAGAAAAAGCTGTGTTAACATAACAAAACTGAATTCACACAAACAGAAAATGATGAGCACTAATCTTCTTAGACTTTTACAGTTACAACAGTTGCCCAAAATGCTCACCATCGGCGTCGATACACTTCTGAGTACGTTGAACTACTGATTGAGTAACGTTTGCGAAAGTGTCCTCAGCAATTACAGAACATGCTGTTTCAATTTCTTCCCGAAGTGCTGTCAGTGTAGCTGATTTTCTACGGTATACAACATTCTTAAGAGTTCCCCATAGGAGCAATCCAACGAAGTTTAATCCGGAGAAAGCGATGGAAACTCAATCCGACCTTGTCATTCTATCCATTGCTTTGGAAGATTGTCATCAATGTGGTAATGTGGTGGTGCACCATCCTGTTGCACACGGTACCACGAGTCTCAAATTTGTCTCGAATGCGTGCAATTGTTACTCATGTTGACGGTTCTGTTCTGTACACACGACGTTGCTTTTGAACTTCAACAACATTCCTGGTTTTCCAATACCACTTCAAAATTGTTTTCCACTGTTCAAACGATAATCTTGGCTCCATTTTATTGTAGCAACACTATCATAATTTATGTGAGTCACATCTGTTTACAGAACATCATACTACACATTACTGTTGATTTTCGGTTCAACTTTGAAATGTATTAAATAGATATCTACTGTGAAAGTGTGTATACATTTTTTGGCACCCTCGGTATAATGACTACTATTTCTTTAAAAGTTACAGAAATGATCAAATCCGAAAATTTTCAAATTTTTTTAATTGCCACACCATCAGCTCTTGTATTAAAAGCTATGCGCTTTCTTGTATTATTTAACTGTTTGTGTTTTCATTTTTTTAAATGTCTGATTTAACGAAACGTGACGGCCTGCATGGTCTTGTAGTTGGCATGTCTACCTGCAAAGCCAGAGCTCCCTGGATCGAATTTCTTAAGGTCCCATTACCTGTGTAAGGGTTTTTCCGCATTTTTCCCTTGGCCTGAAAAGGTGAATACCAGAGCTATTTTCAAATGTTGTGAGCTCAGGGCTCATTTACGTACTCATTTCATCAAAGTTTCAAACATCGTCTCTTTAGATCTCCTTTGTTATGAAAGACGTTAAAACTTAAAAAGGGGGAGGGGGAGAACTGTTATAGCCTGCCATTGAAGTTAAGTAGGTTTGGCAACGGCGCGCTTGCACGTAATTGGCTCTCGCTAAACGTCAAGGTATTTAAACAGCAATACAGGATTATTTGGAAATAAAGCTAATGATAAAATTTGCTGAATATTCCAAAAGAGGAAAATGTAAAAAATATATATATATATATATATATTTTCGTTTGTTTACATTTTTAAATTTATTTGCATATTCTGAAAAGCTTTCTATGTATCTATCAGGCGTAAAGCAGTGAAAAAAGGCATCGTGGTTATTTCGTTCCCTTCTTTTATTTCCCCAGTTGTGGCATTAATATATGAAAATAACGATGTGGAAGAAATAAACGCGCCATAAGGCTGCAGCAACTTTTATAGCGTCGTCATGTTAGCATCAGGACTCTATCTACAATCATAAAAGCAAAGACGTTTCTGGTATATGCGTACGAAAATGCACGGACTTCAAGATTGATACAATCAAAATGTGATAGAATGGCGGTAATTTGGAAACTCTTATGCTTAGCATTCGATATAACTGTCCTTTAATATTTATTTCATCATCACTCGCTTGTGCGATAATTCGCAGCTTATAGCTATTGTTGTTTGGACTGTACTTAAAAAATGCACATTTCCCCTTTTTGTGTTTTTATAGAACAAAACAATAATATTTAATTGTTCTTCACATTAAGAAAACAATAAAGCCAAAATTCTATATATTTTATAATTCAAACTGTGACAATTATTTTTGTCTTTTTGCCATAATGAAGCTGAGATTTCTTTGTTGATTTTATTGTTCATGCACATTATCATTTATAAACGTGAATTGTCAGAAACGTGAAAGATTGGGCAACATTTTTGGCGGCCCAGATTTACCCCGTGTTTACTTATTTTAACCAATCATTTAGAATTAGTTGGGTTTCTGATTTATGTTTATTTTGAATTTTTCTAACTCTTTTTCCTTACCATAGACTGTGTATCTCATTCAAAGCTTTCCTTTAATATCGGCACCTTTTTCTTTTAATTTTCAAATATTATTCTCCTTCCGTTCCAAAATACGCTATTGAAACGACGAATACAGCGAATGGGATTTTCGTCTATGCAGGGATGCGTTGATGTGTATACGCATATACATACGGTGTTCACACTGGCATCTAGCCATGCTTACCCCAACATCGTGGGTTCAATCCCAACCAGAGTCGATAGATTTTTCCGGCCTTAAAGATCCTAAGTATGGCTTCCTTCGGAAGGGAAGTAAAGCCGTGGATCCCGATTGTACATTTATGGCACGATAAAGAACCTCAAGCCTGAAAGAAGAGGCCTCTGAGCAAAATTTGTCGGCCGTTTCACGCCCTGAATTGAATGGGACGCTGAAAAACTGAGAAGATAAAAAGTATCCTGAAATAAACCATATATGTGTATTGTAATATAGCTTTATTTCTGAGGCATCACAGGCGGTGACACTGATGATACAGGAAATGAAATGATAAAGGGGAAAGGACATTTTTTTTAAAGGAAGGAAGCGTTCCAGGCCTGAGTTTAGGATAAATTCCCGGTAATTGCCATTTATGAGACTGAAGAAACCTGGTAAAAATATCGGTCAGGGAGGACAATCCTGATGAGAATCGAACCCAAGAACTACCGCTCACGAGTCCGCGCCTTGACGACCTCAGCTACCTTTGGTGGTTACCAAATAAACAAACAAATAAACACTAGCATCGACTATGCATTATTATTTGTGTTGTGTGGGACGTCAAACCACAACCTTCAACAGAGTTCATTATGATAAAAATTATGTAACATGTTGCTCAGATGTAACATCTGAGAGCTGAGAGTTTTAATATCATTCTGTAAATATATTTGCACTTAAAATATATAAAATGAGTATTAAAGCTGCTACAATTCAATTTCAGATAAAAACTTTAATATGCGAGGGTAGATCCACAAGTTTCCGGCATGGCCGATAAGGATTGTCACCTTCACAAAACTCTTATCAGGTGTCATACCTTATCTGTTAAGTAAATAATTGCAGCTGTAACTTCCGCTTCGCGGTGTTCAGTTGTTCAGATATAGTTGCATAAAGAAAGCTGTGTAGAAGATTGTGACATGTTCAAAATGAAGTATTTGGCTATTATTAAGTTCTTCACCAAAGAAGAACTTACTCCAAATGAAATTAAACAGCGATTGGACGGTGTATATGGGGAAGTATCCCCCTCATATTCTACCGTAAAAGAATGGGTCAAACTTTTTCGAATGGGTCGAGAAAGCATTGAAGACGAAGAGTGTGCAGGTCGGCCTTTGGAGGTGCTCACTCCTGAAAACATCGCTCTTGTGGAAGAAGAAATAATGGAAGATCGGCGGCTCAAAGTTGCACAAATAGCAGCAAGGTTGGGCCTTTCAAAAACAATAGTCCTTTGAATTATTCATGAACATTTAAACATGAATAAGGTTAGACTAGACTTCTTTCCTCAGTCCAAAAGCAGCAACGAGTCATCTGTTGTCAGTCAACGAGAGAGAAGTTCAGCAAACCATTGTTACAGGAGATGAAACTATGGTCCTCTATTATGATCAACTATTACAAAAAAAATAAATAATAATTGAAGATAATTATCTTGCAACACTAGGGGATTTTTTATAATTGCAATTTTATTGTTCACATTTGAATTTGACATGGAATCATGTGATTAACTGTCTGGTTTCTAACTTTTGTGTATTATAAGGTTATGCTGATAATGGGTTATTAACAATATATTTTTTCGGACGTTATAAATGAGTAAGTTTAATTCAGTTTTGCTTTATTATTAATTTCTGAGTATAAAACTGCTCCATACCTCCGTCAGTGACCCAACTCAAATACCTGTCTAAGATACCGCCTTACAGATTGAAAATATTTCGATGTTGTTCATTAACAGTCTGCGGGCTTCCTATAGAAAAGTAACTTTTGAAATATTTACCTAAAGAGATGAGAGTAAAATCCATGCTCTTTTGGAAATATTTGTATAGATTGTGCTGGGAAATTTTTGAAAAAAGACATTTAAATAAGTAAAATTTTAATTATATATTTTGACTCTACAAAAGCGCTACATTCATCTGAAAATAAACGTTCGGCACAATTTAGAAAGTGCAAATAAAGAATGTAATTTACCTGGTATTGAACAATATGTTTACACGAAAGCACGCACTAATCTGAATAATACGATCAACTATATGGTATTTGATATCTATGCACCCTATTTATTTATAATGTGTTTATATTATAGTTTTGTTATATATTCATCCACTTTATTAATCTGTTCACTCCGGATACGAGAGTTTGACCACAATGCTTTAGAAAAAGCAGCTTGTGCTGTAAGCCTGTTAAGAGCTAGCTCTAGATATCTGATTGAACGATAAGGCAGGCAGGACGCGAAGGTTACAAGAGAGAGGATCAATGAAGCAGTGAATTTGCCAGGAAGCTCACCACTGCAGTATTAATGAAAAACTTCGTTAATTGACCATCGAAAACAAATGTTTCATGTGGAGTTCAGTCAAACTGAACGATCAGAGCTCATGTTGATTTATTTCTCTTAAATAACGTTGCACTCTGGATAAAAACATAAACTAAAAGGTTAATGGAATAGCAGCGAATTTGATACGCTCAAACATAGGTTGGAAAAGGAAGGTTCTTCCAACATACACACGTAAAAAATGTTAGAATATTCCAGAAAGAGAGCGAGAGAGAGAGCATTCAGGCCATTTCTGCAATCTTGAAATAGAACCGAGCAACTAAAAAAAAATAACCGCAAGGGCATATAGCAATTTACGTTAAGTACTGCGTGTATCAGCCTTCAGAAGAATGAAAAATATATTAAGACTTCACTGTGGTTATAGAAATGCAGCATAGCTCTTTTTTATAATGGTGTTCAACGCCCCTTTTTACTACTGAGGCACCACAGGCGGTGGGCACTGATGATACATAAAATGAAATGATATATTGGGGAAGGATTGTTTTAAGGAAGGAAACGTTCCAGGCCCAAGTTTAGGGTACCTCCCCAGCATTAGCCATTTATGAGGACTGAGGAAAACCTGGGGAAAAAAAAAAAAAAAACTCAGTCAGGAAGGACGGTCCTATCTTAATTCGAACCCTAGATCTCCCACTCACGAGTCCGCACCTTAAAGACCTCGGCCACCCGTGGCACTCCATAGCTCCTGAGAACTTATCATATTCCTACTATAATATTTTTTAAGGGTTTCATCTGGATGTTCATATTATAAAATGTTAGACTTGTGCTGTGATCTTAGCTTGCATCAAAACCAAAGCTTTCGCTGAGATGCAGTCAGCATTGTTGGTAGAGTACTGAACGATGAGTTTCTTTTACTCGTATAACGGCCCTAGGGAAGTAACGTATAATATTTACGGTTGGGGGTTTTAACGGATTTTATTAGGGGAGTGAATGGGTATTGGAGACTGAAGGTGAGTTACCGGTATAAGGGGGTGTAAGGCCAGGGATTATCAATCTTTAGAACCGAGTGCTGCCGACAAAACACGAGCGTGAGCGATACCGAACCGAGGTGACGTCAAGCTAGAGACAAGTGAAGAGGAAGGGAGGATTCTATTTGCTTGACCTGAACAATAACTCGTATTGGCTTTATTTTATTTATGCATATTAACAATGCAGCCCTTCAAAGCCCTGCGTTTATATCTTCTGCCTGCACGATTGCTATGAGTCACGGTCGGGAAAGGAATCAATAGGAGCATATTAAATAGTTCGCTCCTTCCAAAAGTAAAATAAACGGGTTATACGAGTACCGGTTTCCAAGTATTGCTTAAGCAGAACCATTATCTCTGTTTCTGTTGTGAGAGTGTTGCTCTAAAAGTTATAAAATTGCATGATATGCGAACTCGTAGCTTTTTAGCGAGCTATAATTGGTCACTTTTCTACATAAATATACAATCAAGTACAACATCGGAGCAATAATAATGTAATTATATTAACAAAATATATTAATAATTATAATGTATAATATTGCTGTTCGTTTATCAATAAAATACTATGTAATATAATACACATCTTTTTATTTTGTCTAGTGTTAAAGTTATGCATTTTTAAATGTATAAAATTGCATTTATTTCTTGTGTAAAAGTTACCAATCTACTTGTTTCATTTTTAGATTTCGAAAGAAGTTGTAAAGAGACATTATTACGAAAGCAGATTATTTCCAATAGGTAACTAACGATAGACCGCGGAATGAGTTGTGGAATGTATAGATAATTGATTGCTAAAAATGATGTGCTATTTGTTTTATGTATTAGAACGAACTGAGGAAAAATTATCATAGAATACACGGACATCCTTAATTTTAAATAAAATTCTAAATTATATCTAAAACTACAATATAACAATTATTTTTTACTGCTCGAAAAGCTTTGCTTGCAAGCATTGTTGTACAAATTTTATTCCATGTATGGTTCCCATACTTATTATTATTATTATTATTATTATTATTATTATTATTATTATTATTATTATTATCATCATCATCATCAATTTTTAGTCTTAGAAATTTGGTTCTTGTGATTTAACTAAAATTAATGAATATATTCAATGCTTGTTGATTTTAAGTAGAGTTTTCATAATATTTTTATTTTTTGTTAATAGTGATAAAATGTTTATTTTACTCTTAGGGAGTTTAAAGCTAGTATCCTATTAGCAGTAAAATACAAATTAAAATCGTGAATCAAAACGAAACGTGGTTATATTCGCGAAGGATGGTCTATCGTTTTTTTTCATATTTTAGCCAATTTTTTCAACTTACAGGTAGTTTATCGATATTTCTATGAGTCAAATAATTTAATTTAAAATCATATATATTAATTAACATTGCTATTTTCAGAGTCATTCTGTTTAATTTTACGTTAGATTAAATAGGGTACATTTAGCTTTCTTGTTATTAAACGTGCTTTATTATTTACTAAATTGCATAAATTAGCGAGCTCAAAGTTATTACAAAAGGGGAGATTGGACCGTACTCCCTGACTGAGGTTTCTTCTAGGTTTTCTTCAGTCATCACTGTGATGCCTCGCAGCAAAAAAGGGGGGGACCAATAAACCTTTAGGTTATTTTCTAGAGTTAATGGCGGCACGTCAATCATCCATTTTATAAATTCAAGGGTTATGTGTAAAATATATAATTATATAAATACATACATAATTAGTAACTCTTTGCTTTATATGTTAAATGTTCATTGTGTAGTCTATTTTTATAATTAGTTGGCGTTTAATAATGCCGATATAATTAAAACTAAATGTGTATTTTGCATTTTTTGCTTAGATGCTAAATATCTACGGTGTATTTAATTAAAATTGTAACTCAATTGTGTTTAGTTACAGTATTGAGCAAAAACAAGTATAACCTCGTTTTTATTTAAAAAATGCATTGTTTAAAATAAACTAAATTTGAAACAAATTAGGTATAAACGATGAATTTAACTTACGTTTGTTTTAATTAAACTTAGGGACAATTTGTTTCAAATCATGATGAGTTAATTTTATTTTGTGGTGTTTAAATGACTTGTAGCTTAGTAATATCTTTATCAGATATGCTGAAATAATTCGCGAACTGTATGCCATTTCCAAGTTTCCTATTTGATGCTGACAGAGGTTTTAAATTTAATTAAAATTAAACCCTGAGAGCCTTTATCGTATTATTGCTCACTAGTATAAAGTACTTCAATGCTGTTGATACAATACCGGTATCTGTGAGGGACTATTTTTGTTGATATGTTTTATTTACGGGCGCTCTCAGGTCACCAGCGTTTTATTTAATTCAGAGCGTGAAACGGGCGACAAATTTTGCTCAGAGGCCTCTTCTTCCAAGCTTGAGGCTCTTTTTCGTGCCGTAAATGTACGACAGCTTTACTTCCCCGTTCGTAAATATCCATCAATCCTGGCCGGGAGTGCAGCACACTGGATGTTTGTTTAAAGTAACGTGCATCGTCCAACATGCGAAATGAAGGCGAGAAAAAAACATGCTTTTCGACTGCTGGGGGTGATGGAGCAGCAGAATTTAATCGTTGCATGTTTGTTGTGTCACGTTCAAGTAAGTGTGCTGAAGAGACGTAAGAAATTCTGGGATCACATTGGGGGGAAAAAAAAATGTTTTGGTGGAGGTAAGCCATGGTGCATACGTTTCAGTATCTGCAATAGCGAAAAAGTTGCATGCAACATAGTAGGAGGAGTTTCTGTCCGTTCTGACATGGAAAAGATGAACCATTTTGAACCTAACCACAAAAAACAAAGCGAAACACATAAATTTTCCCCCGCCGAAAATGTCCAAAGTCGTGCACAAAGTTTCAGAAAAATCATGATGACCTTGTCGATTTCCTCGAGCATGGGGCAAAGCACTATGAAGACACTTTGCAGAAACTGGGGGTCGCCACAAAGTCAACCCACCTTGAAAAACTAACAACAAACGCCTTTATCCTTCTCCACGATAACGCTCGTCCCCACAATCCCCAACTAAGCTTCAGGGATTTGGCTTGGAAAGACTTCAACACCCGCGCTACAGCCCCGATATTTCACCTTATGAGTTACACATATTTTGCGATCTGGGTATACGGTTATGATTGCTACTTGTACAAGAATGAGATGCCATATTGTCTCATATGTTGAAAGCTATGGAAATTCATTTCGAGTTAATGAATATGAAATGATACTTTATGGTATCTGGTCCTTTTTTTTTTTTTTTTATTTTACTGTCTTTCATATTTTTGATCGTTACTTAAGCTATTTGCTTTCTTTTATTTAAACATGGCCTGATAAAAGTTCCTTCAACTCCAGGGAAATCGTTTATAAAGATTACCAAAGCCAGTCCAGTAAAAAAAGAGCAATTAACAAAAAATGATCAGTTCTGGAGTTAGTAGTAAATGAAATACATGTCTGGAACAAGGATAAACACAAAGAAACAGAAATTAAAATCTGTACTTTGTTAGTGTGTGCGGGCGGCGCGTGGGTGGTTCATTATAAACGAACACCTGTGATTTTCATGCAGATCTTATTGAAAAGTATTACCTTACAGCATAGCAACCTACATATGATGCTACAGTTCAAAACAATTAAAAGCACACTTGATGAAAACTAATTTACATTCAAATAGAAAATGCGTGGAAGCAGGGCTTTATAATTCTTTTCATTTTAATGAATGTTTATTCATGAGAATGGTATTGTTTTAGAATAAAGCTTTCATGTTAAAATAATAGAAAGTTAATTGAAAATTAATATTAAATTGCTAACGATAACGAATTCTGTACCGTAATGTATGCCTACTACATTTGACCTGTAGGCTATTCAATATTTCTGAATTAAACGTTCTGATACAGTTTCTGCTGCACTACTTTGATTTCTTTCATGCAGGAATTATAAGAATAAAGTGTATTTAGAACAGGTCTGAAGTGCTCCATTTTGAAGTTGCTAGCTCCTAATCAATCCATAAACATGAATCTACTGCTAAATTCAGCCATGCACATTCACAGTCTTAGCTCATAAAGTATATATAACTTATCAAATCTTCACGCCTTATACAATATTGAAATATGCACATAGAATATGTGTAACAGTATTAGAACAACTGTGCTAAAATATGCTTTAACAAATATTTATTCTTCCCAATATTCAAAGGACAATAACGAAGTATTTATCATATTTTTCATGTCGTTAAATTTGTTCTCTAAATAATAATTCTTTTCGTACGTTATATTGAAAATTAAACATTTTTATTAATTTTTAAATATTGTTGATATTTAGAAAAACATTTAAATATAACTTATTTTATCTTAGGCAATTTAAACACTGATTGATTCAGGTTGCCAGCATTTAACACTTATTTCTGCTGCATAAGTTCAAAAGGTAGCATTGTGATTGATTACTCTTTGCTGAGAAAAAGGTAGATTAAATATATCACACAAATTAATTTCTGTAAAAAATGCAAACTTGCTGAAGTGACCAACCTTAGAACATTGCAGGCCAGTGATCATGTTGCGTATCTCCTCATTTGCAATTTTCCAGTGTTGTGTTCTCAAGTCATTGATTCTGCGCAAAGAAAAAAAAAAATAATATTTGTCAACATTTTACAACTGTTACCAAAACAAGCACTCTATTGTTTAACTAAAAGCACCTCCATCAAGCACGCACTCTCTAGTTTTGGACACCAAGAAACGTATTTTTATGTCCCAAATGCAGTTATTTAATAGCAGTTTGTGTCTTTCCATCCCAAAAGAGATGACATTCCGATTAATAGGACCTTTTTTGCTAATTTAGAGACTTTTATGTGTGTATTTGGCCCCGGTTGCAGCTACTCTTCAATATTTCCAATAAAATTCAGGATTCTCCAAGCATAGTCTATTTATGTATACTGTCAGTAGAATATTTTGAAAAAAGTTGGCCATATTGTTAGTTGCACTGTCTTCACAACAGTCTACCCGTAACGGCATTCATGAGTCTTTCAAGATTACTAATTTACTTCCTTTTCTTTAATTCCTCACATGAATTTATAAGTTTTGCACTTCTTTTTATATATGCTTAATATAGAATCCCCATAGTTTGCAAATTGTATGCCCCTTTTACGTGTGAATGTTGAAAATATACACACCTTGCTCCCACAGTATCTATACCTATTCGTTTCGTTAAATTCCTTTGAGCATTCATATTATTTGCCAACCTAGCAACCTTGAAAACACGTGCAAAGCGTTTCAACATCCATATCGAGTAACGATGCTGACAGAGGCATGCCCCCTCCATCATGTCTCAGACAGAGCTACAGTTACATTTCCTGAGTAATCATTTTCCTTCATGATGTACAAAGTGGCTGTTTTATCATTCAAAACTATCTTCAGCATGTTAATTTTATTTAAAAAAAAAAGGTTAATATGTTTTTTATTTACGGACGCTCTTTAACATCTCAGGTCATCAGCGTCCCATTCAATTAAGGGCGTGAAACGGCAGACAAATTTTGTTCAGAGGCCTCTTCTTTCAGGCTTGAGGTTCTTTATCATGCCGTAAATGTACGACACGGAACCCACGGCTTTACTTCCCTTCCGAAGGAAGCCATTAATACGATTTTTACGCCGGAAAAAAAACCCATCGGTCCTAGCCGGAATCGAAACAGAGATCTTGAGTTTACAAGGCAAGTATGGTTACCACTACACCACCATGACCCAGGACCAAACAGTTTGTAGTACTAGTATCATTTGTATTACTACAAGCGCTACAATATTTGCCTATTGTATTGTAAGCTAGTCTCTTGCTAAAATTTACAGCTTCTACCAGTGTCACACAGGCGCAATCAGTACAATATTCCCAGTTTCTTCTCAACCTCACTTAGTCTTAATTTTTCATTTGCAATCTTTGTTTACATCGCCAAAAACGCTTGGTGGTATAATGTTAGTATTATATAATAAACATACGCAGTTCTCACCTTTATTTACACTTTTAGCTTGTGTATTTACATTTCTTATAAACACCACCACTCTTACTCATCACAAAATTCACTTTTTGGCAATACATTTCTCATTGATTTGTTTTGTGTACAGAGACATGTAAACAAGTGAATAGCAGCAGGCGCTAAGCAGAATTGCCAACGTAACAACACCAATATAACCATAGATGCAAGGAGAAAATTTTTCTAGTTGTTTTTAAGAACGAAAAGCTAATTAACGAAAAATTACAAAAGAAACACATCATTTTTGAAGTTGTCACTTAATATTTAAATGCATAAAATACATAATAACCATTTATTTCTATGAAAGAGTGCAGTATTTTAATAACATTCTAGATATATATTAACACTAATAATAAAAGTAGATAAAGATAAAACACAGAGAAAGAGTCACACTTGAAATTGCTATATTTCGAACTACTGCGAGTTCTTCAATGGCAAGAAGCTTCGTGCCATTGAAGAACTCTCAGTAGTTCGAAATATAGCAATTTCAAGTGTGACTCTTTCTCTGTGTTTTATCTTTATCTACTTTTATTATTAGTGTTAATATGTTACATTGTTAATAGTGTTTCTTTATTTTTATTTTTCATTAATATTATATATATATATATATATATATATATATATATGAGCAGTTTATCGATTTTTCTACCTGCTTAATACCTATTAAATTAATTTTTCAGTATCAATTAATTATTTTTTCCACGACAGTTCGTAAAGCTGCGATTTGTCCAATTAAAAAAAAATAAACTAATTATATTCAGTTATATTCAGTTTACGCACCGAAAAATTGCTATTTTCAGTGTACAAACTTCAATTAGTAAGATATTAATGATTTACTACGATCTTCTATGGCGAAAATAGTAGTGCCGTAAATAAGTTACACATTTAACATTCATATTCGCATTTTAGCCCATATAAGTATCTAGTTACGTACTCTATATGCGTTGTTTCAATGAAGTTAAATCATTTAACTTCTCATAATTATAATAGATTGTGATTCCAAGAAAAATCACATGCCTGATACTAGGACACTGTACACATTTTTTACAACATTCTGGTAATTACCGCCACTGAACGTAGCATTCACTTTTTTCCTACCCGCTTTGTTCGTTATGGTCAGTTTAGAAGGCCATGAAAAGGAGATCATGAATGAAACAAGCGGTGATCCATGGATAGATACTTATTTCTTAGTGGTTCTTTGTTTAAAAATTACAAACTAATGGCTCTCTTGGAGGTGTCCTTGATCTCATAACCTCTCCATTTTTAAATATTTATTTAATGTGCATTTTGTGCTATCATAGAAAAAAAAAACATTCTATGATACTCATTCCTAGAGTTATTTTAGGGACTCGTATTTTTAAGAAACTCGGCTTCACATCAACATTCATTCAAAAATGGCACTTTAGCAACTTGTAACTATTATTTACTTACATTTCTGTGGGATAAATGAACAAGGTATTGATTTTTAAGAGGAGCCTAGCAACTTTTCACTGTTAAAGCACTGAAAAAGTGAGAAATTTCTAACCATGAAAATGAATGTTAATTTTAGGCGAGATGAAATATTTGTGGGGAATGTAAAAACCAGAAATTGTGGAACATGAGCTGATGGCGCCAGGTGCTTGTTTTGTTTATTTTTTATTTTTTTTTGTTTTTGTTTTTTTGAGTAGTGTTTAACGCCCATTTGTACTACTGAGGCACCACAGGCGGTTATTTAATAGGGCGCTCTTCAACAGCTCAGATCATCATCGTCCCATTCAATTTAGGGCGCGAAACGGCCGACAAATTTTTCTCAGAGGCCTCTTCTTTCAGGCTTGAGGTTCTTTTTCGTGCCGTAAATGTATGACACAAGACCCATGGCTTAACTTTCCTTTCGAAGGAAGCCACACTTAGGATTTTTACACCCGAAAAAATCCATCGATCCTGGCCGGGTTTTATACTCGCGATCTTGGGTTTAGAAGGCAAGTATGGTTACCAATACACCACCAGACCGACACCACGCGCGCCAGGTGCTGCAAGGGGCGTTACATCAACGACGTATAGGTGAGTCAAGGAATTTGTCAGTTCAGGACAATACTATATTTCCGTGATTAAGGACCTTGCGAGAAAGAGTTGTCATGTGCTACTATGTTAAAGAGCATCTCGGAGGACGTTAACCCCAAACTGTTGGGAATAGATTGCACAACACAGTACTTAATTTCCGTCGTCCATTACAGTGTCCAGCAATTCGCCGTGGAAATTGAGCACGTGGTATTGCGCTATACGGGAACATGTCAAATGGGACCACGTTCTCCTCACAGATGAATCACGCTTCGGGATACACATGGAAACAGCCAGATAGACATGTACTGCAGGTGCACAATGTCTCACCTGATATGCTAGACTGCTTTCAAGGCAACAAGTTGTCAGTTGCTTAGCGTAAACAGGGGGCACCATGTGTAGGCTACTGACCCTAATATCTTGATGTTAAATCTAACCGCTTTAGCCCGTATAGAGAGAAAGCTTCTAGGAAAAAGTGGAAATCCCTTTTGAAACAAGTCAGAAAGAATTCCTAGTTCTCTACCTAAATCAGTTGGCGTGGCCTGCTGTATACTTACTACGGGTCATGACTACTTACAGAGTCACCTGTATAGAATTGGACTGACTGAAACAGATGCATGCCCTCTTTGCGACCATGGCGTATCCATAACTGAAGAGCACCTCAGCATTTGCCCTGCTGTTCTCATCTGTTTCTGTGATTTGTTTTATTTACGAATGCTCTTTAACATCTCAGGTCATCAGCTTCACATTCAATTCAGAACGTGAAACGACCGATAAATTTTGCTCAGAGGCCTCTTCTTTCAGGCTTGAGGTTCTGTTTTGTGCCGTAAATGTACGACACGGGACCCACGACTTTACTTCCCTTCCGAAGGAAATCCTGCTTAGAATTTTTACGCCCGAAAAAATCCATCGATCCTGGCCGAATTTGAAACCGCGTACTTGGGACCGACTAACTGCTTCTCTTTGTATGTCTTTGGTGATTATTTTTATCGTTCTTCTTTGTACTGGGCTGCTCGTCAACTTATGACCGAGAGGTCGGAGACGGGCATAGGATTAAAAAAATTGTCTCATTTAGGTTTGGACAGGAATAGTGGAAAAAAGAGACAATATATCTTATTTTGATCCATGCAAACTGATTGCAAACCGTTAAATTTAAGATGTTTTGCAGTCTCACGTTCTTCCTATTGCTAAAGTGTTTTATCCTGAGTTTTCCTACATGCTTGACGAAATGAATGCACGTCTCTAGGTGATTATCTTATTTAGTTTTTATATGTAAGGAAGCTATTAGAGTTATAGAAGACAATGAAAACAGTCTTCGTGATCATTACTGGCACAACATCAATCAAGGTGAAACACATTATTTCATTTCAATGACAAGAACGCGTCGAACAGGTTTAATGTGAGGTGGTTGTACAAAGTAATGGCACAGGCGTCGCGGAGAACTTGAGAAAGACAAAGCATTTATACAAATGTGCTATAGTTATCAAAATAAGTAATAGATTGATCTTAGAAACGATTAAAAGCTGCTGGTTTGACTTAGCCGGTTTATCAGTCTAAATGTAATAATGTCAACACATTACACAGAGCTTAACTTTCAAAATCTGCAAGTCTGAATAACTAAGGCTTTAAAATAATTTTAATTTAAAGAGAAAAGTACGTCAATTTAACTATTAAAGGCAAAGATTAAAAAATCAATATTGGTCCAACTATTTCCATTTTGAAATTTACAATGACGCGGCAAGCTTTTAGACTTTTCGCCTACTACCGAGGGGGCCCGGATTGGATCACAGAGACGTAAAAGAGATTTGTAACGGAAGAAGTGGCGACTGGACAGGTTTTTCTCTGAGTACTCCAATTTACCATGCCACTAATTCCACCATTGCTGCATTATCATCTCATTTCCAGCTTCACCTTTATCATTCAGTGTAGTGTATTCCGCAGATTCTCTTGGTGACCTATTGCCCTCTGCCACCCATGTGCGGAACTCCAATGACTGGTTTGCAAGTGAGTTGACTTTAGAACTAACGCCCCCTTAGGATGTTCAGATTTTAAAGGGGACTCACTTTTCATCAATTCTGTTACATCGTTGCCTGGCAGTTAACAATGGTTGTTACCATTGTTTGATTATGGGCAGAATAAAAATGACTCATATTTGTAGGACGAAAACAATTTATTTTGGGAAATGTTATAATTTATTATTAATATTGCAATATTATTATAGCCCATCTCGGATTTCCGACTAATCACTCCAACGAACTGCCATCAAATCTATTTAAGAAAGGTTTGAATTGTGGAATATAAGTACTGAATGCCATTTTCAGAAGGGGTGGATATTTCCAGAATAAATGTACAAGTTATGAAAACGGAAATGTTAGTGGGGTGTGGGAATTGGGCTTTATGGGTGCTGCGGTAAATAATGTATGCCCGCTGATAGCAGGTTTCGCCATGGCTGTTGCTGACCACCCCCACTCTTCATTGATGAGACTCTCTCGAGTCTGTATTTTGGCGGCTGTGAGCTAGCCGCCGGGCCTGAGTGGAACGGGACTCCAAAGTGACAACAAATAACACTTCGTATTTTACTTTGCTGGTACTGTTTATTCTTCTAGCGTGAATATTCGGGTGAACTCACGTCTCTCGTCTAACCACAGTAAGGTGATCTTGGCATTTATTGCGCTGACCAAAAGGTCCCGAGTGCAAAGAAATTGTTAATTTAACTGAATTCGTAATGCAGCTCAATGTTATATTGGCAGTTTGCGTGGTGACTCATGCTCAAGCTTCGTTACCGGAACTGGTACTTGGTACTTAGGCTGCTCTTTCGCTGATCTCCGGACGACGGCGACCACACGCATCTGGGCCTGAAAAATTCTGAAACTGCGCCTTTTGGGCAACATCTATCCCTTTTAAATACAATACAAAATGACGCTATCCATGACGAACGGCGCGAAATACTCTCGCCAATTTTGTGTTAACGTATCTCACAGGTGAGTGCTTACCTCGCTGAATTTCATTTCTATTCGCTGGACAATTTTGGCCAAGCCAAATGCTCCGCTATTCGTCAATAAGATGAATTTAAACAAATTTCATACGTTACTGTCACTGACCGTTTACTCGGACACCTGCGAGTTTGTCACCGAGCAAACCGGTGTCTCGCCTAAGGCGGGGCATATCCATACCAATAAGGATTAACTTGGCATTGTCCAATTTTTTTCCGAGTCTTTCTGTGTTAGGAGAAAGACGTGAGTTTTTCCTTAACTTTCTATATATATTACTATATGTTAATTCTTAAATATTACAAAAATTACACTTTATGAACGCGTTTAAACACTGTACTATGTTAATTAAACATAGTTAAACGAGTTATGTCATTAAAGTTCCTCCACTGAAAGAAAATGCACAACATACTTGCACATAATTACTGAGCTGCTGATTCTAAACGTACAAACATGAATTATTTCAATTACGCTATAATTGACGGGCAGCCGGTAACAACTTCAAAATGAAGCTTCGAGTTTCTCACAATATCTTGTAATTTAGAAGGTTAAAACGTTCCTTGCTCTATCTCCCCTTGAAGAAATGGTTGACACTTCCAGGAACTACAGAGGCTTTAGAAAAGTATTAATTGAGCGCCACTCACAACAGATATCGATGAAGAATTGACAATCGCTTTTGAAATCCTAAAGCGATTTATCATCATGGATCTCTAACTCGAGACGAAGGATCAATGCAAACTTTTAAAATTGGGTTTTCCAGATGGTAAGATGAATACTCCTGCACAAAGGAGATTGCACAGCATTTAGTACTACGACAAGTTGATCCGAAATAGTGAGAGATAGGAAAACATTTTGTGTTGACATGATGACAGTATCATTTCATCAGTTTGAGTTTATCAAACAATGAGACAAAGATGACTGGACAATCAGGAAACAAATAAAAATGTTTTAATATCGTTCTCAAAGTGCAGAAGGTACAAGGAGATTATTTTAAAAAATAAAATGATCAAGTATGCAAGAGTTTTATTTCAAGAGTTTCCTGCTCTTCACTTGTAGATGTTAATAAACTGTCCTTTATATTGCAATAACCCAGTCCATAATATCCACGCCATGCACAAGTTCACCTGCATCCTTCCACGTAATGTTTGCAGTTCGCAGAAATGTAAAGAAAATACCCAGAAACAGCTTAATAGCCCATTAGATGTTCTGTAGCATTAATGTTATTGTAGTACATAGATCCTGCATTTCGTCCTTGTGACTGCTGTTTCCTTTCACAACTGGATTCATGTTTATGTACACAAATATCACCTTTCCTTCCTGAAGCACGAGAACCGGTGTTCCAAGCTATGCATACGCCCGTTTCTGCATCTCTTACTAATATTACCGTTAGACAATATTTTGTGACTATGCGTTTTGATGGCAATAACTCATGTTTGTACTGACTGGGGAAAAGATGCTTTTTAGCAATCGAAAACATATAGCTATTACAAAAATCTTCACAATTTATATTAAATTATATCCAAATGTAGTAGCTGTACTTCAATTTCAGTACGAATGCTTATAATATCATCTGCTTTAATTCATTACATACAACGATCCATTTAAACGTTTCATAACATCAAAGGTTTGTCTTCATTTATAATGGAAATGCGATTTTGGGGATGCAGAAATTAACATTTACGTTTAAAAGCTAGGATAATCTGGCCTAAAATGATATACATTAAAAGGAAAAAGTGAGTGTATATATGGTAAAAAAAAGTTACTGTTTAACTTACATTAATCATTAATGCAAATACGAGGGTACCTATTTAATTTTCGGGATTCTATTAAATAGAAAGTCCATTACTCACCAACTCTGCCTGTTCCTTTTCCAACTAATCTCCCTCATTCTCGATGCAAAGTTACATCCTCCAGAACCAACCATGGACGCAGCTATGTCATGCTTCTTTAGATATGACACCAGACTCCTTTCCGTAGGATAGGAGCTTCTTCCGGACTCCAAACTAGCAGACCTTAAGTTTTTCCCTGACAGTTGGAAAGGAGAAAGGCCACACGGAACCAAATATGTATTGTACGGTGAATTGTTGATCATGGACACTCACGATTTTTGCAAAAATTTCATTGTTTTCAAAGCAACATGGTGAAGCAACACTTCTTGCAACCCAAACTTCCGTATATATATAATATAAAATAAAAATAAAAATAAAGTAACACTATTAACAATGTAACAAATTAACAGTAATTATAAAAACAGAAAAGGATAAACACTAAGAGAAAGTCACACTTGTAATCGGTATATTTCGAACTACTAAAATTTTTATGGCCATTTTTGCCATAGAAGAACTCTAGTAGTTCGAAATATAGAGATTACATGTGTGATTTTCTCTTGGTGTTTATCCTTTTCTGTTTTTATAATTACTGTTAATTTGTTACATTATATATAAAATATAAAAGAAAAAGAAAAATAAACTAACACTTTTAACAATGTAACAAATTAACAGTAATAATAAAGCAGAAAAGGATAAAACTCTTAGATAAAGTCACACTTGAAATTGCAAGTGCAATTCAACGGGACGAAAATGTTTTATTACAGGAAAGCCAGGGGTACAAGGTTTTGAAAACAGCCCATAAACACGTGCGTTATCTCTGAATAACATTTAGAAATCTACAACTAAAGGGAGGCAAAAGATATTTTAATAGAAATCAGCATGTAAGGAAAGTGCCGAAATTTATGACAGGCTGTTCTTGGAAAATTCAGGCTCGTGAGGAGATATTGTAGATCAAGGGGGAGAGAATAATTCTAGCCAATGTGCATCGGATAAAAGTCAACGAATAAGGAGAACTTAGATACAAATAAATATTTTTAGGATAGCCAATGATGAACACATAACACCGAAAATAGGATAATATACGAGGGAATTTAATTTAGCGAGAGGCATGGCGATGTGGTAAAAAACTCGAGGACAGAAATCAGAGACATTCAGACGAGAGATACAATAGACGACAGTAGAGATACGAGAGACATGGTGGATGCTAGACTCACGGGAGAGACACGAGAGACACATGAGAGAGATATACGGAAGCAGACAGCCTAAGTCATACGAAAGCAATCAGTCTAAGTCATTTCTAAAGTCAGTCGAGGGCAGTTTAAGTCATTCTAAAGCGGTCGAAGGATTCTAAGTCCTTCTAAGGTTATTCTAAAGTCAGTCTAAGTGAGTAGTGAAGTCAACGACGAGCAGTCAGGAAGTAGCCCCAATATGTTTATTTGTGAATAAAATATTTGAACAAGTCAACTTGGTGTATCTTATGGGCAACACATTTCTCGTTCCCATGGAACTATACTGATCCACGAAACACTCCAGTGGATCCTGAGATCAAATTCAACAGAATTGGAGCAAACGTCATCAGTGAGCAACCCGGGCAGACATCACAGACCAGTCCAACATACGCCCACGCCATCCCCCGAGCACACCATCCAATCCTGCTCCAGAGTAAAGTTTTGATTGTAATTGTGTGTAGGCTTTAGCCTGGTTTGTTCTTGTTATGCTCTATATTGCAGCTGTTTTCTTAACGAATTCTTCCACCATGGTTTGGTTACATGGGGAAACTTTGTAAAAATTTTATGATAAATATTCGTTTTAAAGCAGTCATTATTTTAGCTTCTTATATAAGCTGAAATGTACGTAAATTTAAATTAAGAATATAATACTAAAGTTCACGAATAATTCGAAGGACTATTGTTTTTGAATGGCCCAACTTTGCTGCTATTTCTGTAACTTTGAGCCGCCGGTCTTGCATAATTTCTCCTCCCACAAGGGCGATGTTTTCAGTAGTGAGCACCTCCAAAGGCCGACCTACACGCTCTTCGCCTTCAATGCTTTCTCGACCCATTCGAAAAAGTTTGGCCCATTCTCTTACGGTAGAATATGAGGGGGCTGCTTCGCCATATACACCGTCCAATCGCTGTCGCATTTCATTTGGAGTAAGTCGTTCTTTTGTGAAGAACTTAATAACACCTAGAAACTCCATTTTGAACATGGAGCAATTTTCTGTACATAACCTTATTTGTGCAACTATATCTGAACAAATGAACACAGCGGAGCCGAAATTACAGCTGCAATTGTTTACTTAACAGATTTGGAATGACACCAGATAAATATTATGTAAAGGCAATAATCCTTATTGGCGAAGCCGGAAACTTATGGACCTACCCTCGTAGATTAAAGTACTTTCTACACTCACTATAGAAATAATAACGTAATACTTTTCATTTGTTAAATTTTACAAAAATAAGGCTTAATAAATATATAATTTAGAACATGTATTTTTCTAATACATTATGCACTTCTTTGATTCACCACGGCAGCAATACTCTTCAGCTTCGAGATAAAGGGGCTGCTAGTGACTGTAAACCACAGCGATGTAACTCCCCGCAACTAGCGAACGCAATTAACTTTCGCGGCTGTACAATGAATGACACTCAGAAGGCAGGGAGTGGGAGAAGGGACAATTGATAGCAAGTAGCCCTGTACTGAACGATTATTATTCCGTCTCTGCAACAGTGCACATTTAAAAAGCGGCTGCGGTGATGGTACTTACAATCGAGCAATCGACAAGTGGCACCGCTCCATCTTCCCCTCCCTTCGCTACCCCATACTGTGGTATAATGAGTAAGTCATTAATTGAAAAGAGGGAACAATTTTATTCAGAGGAGGTTTGTTGTTTGAGCTTTGTATTCAGCAGACCGCTTTAAAACCTCCTTCTTTCTCTCTCTCTCTCTCCCTCTCACTTCATCGGTACTTTCTGCTCTTTTCTCCAAATTAATTTCCTATATTCCCGTTGTTCTTTTCGCCAATTACTCTCAATTTGACACAAATTTTCATAAACCGCCGTACGCATTCAAGGCTAAATTTAGATCCAGAGCAAAGAACCAAAAATTGGCCAAGTTTGTTGGGTGCATGCATTCACACGATTTGTACTATTTTGTTCATCTGGTGTTCGTTGCTATTTCTGCTAAGTTCTCACATCTTAGACAGTGAGCTTTTTAGTCTTTTGTTTATTGCATTTATAGCTTAAATTTTTTTGATATGTAAATAAAAATATACATGTTGATTCTGTCGCTAGAGACCTCAAACTATTGCCTATTCCAATTTATGTTATGCAGATAATGGATTGCGAGCTTGTACAGGGTGTTCCACATAAAATCGGTACGCCTCACTGTCTCACTGCCATGGACGCAAAAGGCTGTTTCATTTCATTATATTACAATGGCTATATGAATGGCAGAGATGAAGAATAGTACTATAGTGGACAAGAAATACAAAATGTTAAACATTAATATATTGGGAAATGGAATAAGCGTTTATCTATTATTAATTATAAAACACGAGATCTACTAAATGAGGTACTACGTGCTGTGATCGTGTTCCAGATATACCAAAGAGGATGCACTATGCTATGATTAAGTCTATTCTGTTATATGAAAATGAAATATTGGGGATGGGCGAGAGTTGAACATGTAAATAAAATTCAAGTCGATTTTTGGAAAAGGATTGTCGGGCTCTCCAAAGGAACGTCAAACTATGGGGTCATGAGGGGATTGGATTGCTATGAAGTTACAGTTAATAGTAAAACAACGACGGCGAAATACTGGCCTAGACTAATGCAGGGAGACCAGCCCACACTTCAAGCTGAATGCTGTAGACACCAGGTAAAAAATATAACACTAACGTTTTGGGCTTCGGAGATTGAAAGAAGACCCAGAGGAATTAACCTAGGCCCAGTTTGGCAACGAGGCAATGCAAATAATAAAAACGCCTGGAAGAAGATAAATCAAGGCTAGAGGCTATCAGCAGGCAGGAAATCGAGGCAGCATGTAACACGAAAATCTCCTTGAGCGTATTAAATGAAATTAAACTAACCTGGAGTAAAAAGGTGTAAATGCTCGTCCTAGAGAGAAAGTCTTGATCAGGAATGGCCTGGGAGGTTAGAATGGAAAGTTGGAAGGCTCAAAAAACAACGGACTTTTCCGGTAGGGGAACCTGCCCATTTATTCTGGCATATTCTGCGAACACCAGAGAAAAAACTCTGTTCGCATAAAACTTTAAGGTAATTAGAGATCAATTGGCAAGTTGGGATCTGTTGACGAACTACGCTAATTGGTTAAATATGGGCATTTTCCTATCCAAAGTACCCGAAGCTAGAAACAATTTACTTGCTGGTTAAAACGCAATAAATAGTATAATTATTAATAATATGTAATATGTTTCAATTCATATATTTGTAAATAGCGTTATTCGTACTTAATTTTTTTAAAAATATTTATTATTAATATTGTTTTATTTGTTTTCTTATTTATTTCTGTTTCTGATTGTGTATCCTACTTAAGCATGTACAGCGTACATGTACGAGGGTAGGTTCATAATTTTCGAGCCTCGTCGATAAGGATTATCGCCTACACATAACCGTTATTTGGTGTCATACCTTATCTTGTTAAGTAAATAATTGCAGCTGTAACTTCCGCTCCGCTGTGTTCCGTTGTTCAGATACAGTTGCATAAAGAAGACTATGTGTAGAAGATTGTGACATGTTCAAAATGGAGTTTCGAGCTGTTATTAAGTTCTTCACAAAAGAAGCACTTACTCCAAATGAAATTAAACAGCAATTGGACGGTGTATATGGGGAAGCACCCCCCTCGTATTGTATGTTAGATCATTATTAAAAATGAACTATATTCCTATGTTTGTTATAGAATATTTATTTTAATATTATTAAAAACAGTGAAAGTTTAAATTTTAAAACATTTTAACAAGAGTGCCCCGAATTTCTAATCTCATTAGAGGTTTATTTTTGTACAAATTTCCTTCATTGTGTCCCAAAGAGAGAAGTCGGGAAGCGTTATATTGGCAGATCGTATGCCCGAATACGTTTTTCCTGATCCGTCACATTCAATTCTTTGACAGATGACACACGGTAAGTGCTTACTTTTGCCTTTTCCCTTCTTTTTGATGGGTGAACTATGAGACAATACTCTCTTAGAAACGTTTTAGAAATGATTCTGATGGTGACGGCAGTAATCACGCAAATTTCCAAGCTTTTTATGTTCGCGGCATTCCCAAGAGTCCCTACTATATTTTTGTTTATTCGCAAAAACCCTAAGATGCCGCGGCACACCAATTGGGAGTCCCTGCTTTAGTGTTTCTTTCGGCAACTTTCGGCAACTTTCGGCATCTTGAATGTTCAGTAAAATGGTTCTCTGTTGACTCCTAGCTTCATACGTGTAAATCTAGAAAATTACCTGGTCCTGGTGATCATTTCTTCTTTAACTCTTTTAGCAATTTCTACATCTATTTTGTTATGTAGAATGGAAACTATTTTGTTATTATAACATTTTGAACATTAAAACAACTTTCAAATCGTAATATTTGTCGCGTTGAAATTTAATGTTGTTATTTTATTTTTATATCCTTAAAAATGCAATGGTTCAGCTGATCTCATTCCTCCGACCAGTTGCTCTATTTGATATTTATTGTCTATGTGGGTTCTAAATGAAAAATATAGAAAAAATTTGGCTGTTGAAATGAATTATTTACAAGGAAATGTAATGATTTCAATATTTGACCACATAAGAAATGACGACATTGGAGAAGTAATAGATGCAGAAATAAATGTGTCAGATAGATTGGATCAAAGAAGATTGAAAAACGTGGATTGAAGAATAAGAAATTAATAAATATAAACAAATATAATGGAAATAAGTGTATACCATGAAACTATTTTTGTCTGTTATGTTAAAATACTAAGGTATAATTAGCTAAACAAGAAATAATTATTTTTAAAATCGAAAATATAAATAATATATTTCATATTCATTTAGGAAAAACTTTTTATTTTTGGCTTCAAATTTATTAAATGTTTCGCTGGCAAAGGAGGTGCATGACTGTAAATATGACCAGCCATTAAACTATTGCGGGTTCCAGAATTTTGCCCTTAGATGCAGAAACCAAAATGCTAAGCACTGATATTCAGTGTAAGAATACGGGTAGTACTGGGTGAGCGGTCCTTCACGCAACCGGTTTCACGGAGTACGGCCAGCCGGCAAGGCTGGCTGTTGTGTCGGCGGTGCGGTTGACAGGAAGTTTGCAGTAAATATAGTATGGTTTGTTGCGTAAGTATTTCTAACATACACAACATAAATGCTTAAAAAGAAAAGTAAATTAATCACGTATATTAAGCAAGGATAACTGCTTCTTTTCGTTGTTCAAGCATTTCTGACACCTGCTTAGGAAATTGCTCATCACACTCTGCAGTTTCCTCTGAGAAATAGCAGCAATTTCTTGACGAATGTTAGTTTTATATTCATCTAAAGTGTTTGGATTTGTTTAGAACACTCTTTTTAAATGCCCCTCAGAGATAAAAGTCGCAAGGGGTTGAATCGGGGGAACGAGGATAACTCTATCTTGAAACACGTTGTGAATTTGCTGTAATGAGGAGAATACTCTTTGGGAAATAGAATACTTGTATTACCCCATTTCACTTGCTACACTTTCATTCCAATACATTGTATTGCGTCGAATAACAAAGACGTGCTACTTGCGCAAGACTTCAACTCACACTGAAGCCTCGCGCAACGAAGAGAAAATATACTCCCCGCCTCCGCCGATATAGCAACATAGCGCTGCCGGCCAGTCTGTCCCGTGGTTGCGTCGTGCATTGCTCACCCAGTATAATTGACTACTAATTGGGCTGAAAGATATATGAGACTGAGTTAATTCCATTCATCTCTCCTGTTACTGAAACGACGCGTACTATGTGACAATCATTACACTTACAAAACTGAACTATTTATATCTTAAATAATACTATGTATGTCAGTAGCATCAACACCAGAATAAACAAACGATGCGTAATAAAGAAATTGATTGAAACGTATACACATTTAATATGTTAAATACGCTGAACACCTTTCTGATAGGCTTGTGTACTTATTATAAGCTGTTCCTATAATTTGTCGGAATTCACATGGAGATGGAATTTCTGTCATTGTCATATCTAAACGACATGCTTAAATGGTGTTTTCCAGTATTTAAGAACGAGGAACAAGCGCTGAGAGACTGTAAACATGGAGTCACAGGTGCCGAGATGCGGTGACGCAAAACAACAAAAGCCATTGAACGTTAACATTATATACATTGCGCGGGTTTCTATGCTGATTTGCAGCGCTGAGAGTATTTGTATATAAATTGGAAAGTCTTGATCTAAGTAAAAAAAAGTTTATAGACATTAATTTTGTGCCTCTAGAGAGAGAAAAAGTCTGTGTTATGGAACATTTTACATAAAGAGAACACACAAAAGTGAAGAAATAAGGCTAAATTGAAGTACAACAAGAATTAATCGCAAATTACATCAGTTCGGACTAAACTAATTTGTATATCTAGATACTTTAACAATATGAAAAGCCTCACGCCACATTATCAACTGTATCCAAGATAGGCTCAGTTAATTTCTTCCCCGCCCATATTTACTTTAAGGACTGCTTGTAAATCACTCTTTACAACGAAGAGCTTTTAAAACTTCTGCTTGTTTGAATTCTTGCAGAATATAAAGGGTAAGGAAGAGAAAGCAGAGAAATGTCAAGCTGGCTTTTCGGGGACGACGGAAGTGCAAATACATTAACTTTGACAGAAAAGTTGCCACGAGACCAGTTGAGGAAAGCACTCATTTTACGAGCATAATAAAAGTTCTTGCAATCAATTTTTACTGCGCTACTCATATGAACGAAAATGCTTTTGTCTTATAATATTTTTTTCCTTGCCTTCAATGCCAGTATTGAGTTTTATTCGTATGTATTTAGGAAATATATAATTGCTATGCACTATAGCATATTTCTCATCATGTATAAGTTCCTTGCTAGCTAAAAGTAGGGTAAGGGCGGGGAAAAATGGGGTCAAACATTGCAAAAGTCTTCATAGCAGATAAGTCTTTCATATAAATCCTAATCACTGTACGTGCTTATAAACTACATTGTTCTATGAACACAAATCACTATTTAAGAAGTAATAAATATTGTTCAGAGTTGCGTAAAATGATTTATATCATAGCGCTGCATTCGCCTTCCTCAAGTTGAATGAGTCGGGTCAAAGAGATGGGTGAATAGGATCAATAGAAATGTTGAAATTTCATATGAGGGCAACATATTTCCCACAGAGAAATTTATTTTTTCCCACTGCATCAACAAATCTCTCATGGTACAATTCTTTTCCCTTGCCTTAACATTGAATCCGGTCACCAAGTTTGACGGATTCGGGATCATTGTATTTTATCTTGTACAGTTTACTTGATGTATCGTTATCATCACTTTCATCGGTTACTGATGACTCTGATGATGACGTAGATTGATTGCGTGTTCGCGTATTACTAACCAGTCTGCTTTCTTTTCCTTTATATCCGTTCTGCAGTCTCTAGAATATTTTCTGGAGAAGATAGAAAAACTGCTGTTTGCTTCCTGCCTATGCATGGTGTGTTTCAGGATTCTCGAAACTAATTTTTGTTGACCACTATTCACTTTGCTGGAGTACCCTTGCTATTTGCAGCCGCCTTTGAAGACAGGAATGTGGAACTCCAAATAATTCTGCATCGTGGTTCTGTCTTCTGTCTTCACAGAATTCTTTAATTGCCTTCTGCATACCACCTTCTGTCCACTTGGAGGTTGTTTTTCGTTTGTATTTGTCCATCTATAATATAAACGAAAAGAGATAGAAAAAACTTAATATGTCAATTTTCCTTTTCACCCGCATTTTTGTAAACCCATTAATCGGAAATACAAGATTTTATTTGACTATGTTGGTACGCCTGCAAAGCGTGGTCACCGACATAACCTCTAACTGAAAGTTGTAACTTAATTGATAAGCAATGCTCAATAAATTATTAAGAAAATTACCCCAACCGTTTCAATATCATTTTTCTACTATTTTAGAAAGAGAAAATCAAATACGAACTCATCTCAAACAGCACAATTTTGCATAACAAACTCCACAGCGATAAACTGACTTCTTCCTTCCAACTTCTGGACGGAGTTATCGCCGATGTACGTGTTGTTTGGTGGTGAGGACGTAATTTAAAAAAAATGACCCTATTCGCCTTCTGACCTTAAATATGTATAACGTCCATTTTCAGTATTGGCAATGGACGCTGATGATACGTAAGATTAAATGATAACTTGGGAGAGGAAGTTAATTTTTTAGAGGAAGAAAGCATTCTAGGCCTAAGTTTAATTTAGGAGAACTGGGAAAAACCTGGAAAATACATTATTCAGGTAGGGCGGTTCTGCCGGGTATTGAAACACAAATCTTCCATTCATCAGTCCCCATCTAAGCAACTTGTCTTAGGTACATATGTATGGGCATCTTTACGCACAGCTGAAAAGCCACAAGAAAACATTTTTCACGAAGTGTTAACTTAAAGTGCTATTTTCAAATTTCTTTTTCTGCATTTATTACTCTTAATCCGTGGTAAACCCTGCTTCTGCGATTTTAAATTTAATAATTACTGTTTTATTTTAAATGCTGCTTTTTTTCTTTATTCCATAATTTATCTGTCTCCTCTGTTTGGTATTTAAAATAAAATCAACATTATTTTTGTTGTTTATTAGCACATCTAGCTAATTTTTCATCGCCTAAACATTTACTTCTATATTTACCTTTGCCATCTTGCTAGTCGCATGACTTTGTGTTCTAAATTGAAACACATTTCATACTTTATAAAATTAATTTTGCACGGATACAGTTATATAAACATAACTTAAAATATCTTAGAATAACTGTAATTGGCATATCTTAAAGTTTTTTTATTTTATTTTAATATTTAAGGAAACTTCAAGAGTTTTCATGAGACTTTCCCTTTATTTTTAAAACAAATTCTATATTACATAATGTATTCCAAAGTGCCTCACTTTAAAGTTTTTTATTTCATCAGTGCAGTATACAATGGTAGAAATTCCATCTTCATATGAATTCGGAAAAATTACAAGTACAGATTGATAAGAATGTCCAATTTTAGCACGTTTACATTTAAACCAACTGCTTTGTTACTGATAATTTCTTTATCCTGTACTTGATGTTCATAGATAGATACATCGGTAAACAGCAAGTTATTTTAAGTGCAGTAAAATATATAAGGACACCCCTGTATGCCAGACAGCTCATTTTATTGTATATATTTTCTTGAAATCAGATGTTAATCTACGCTTTAACATGTCCAGTATATCGTCTATGTTTGATAACCCTGATGTTGGTCACCCCTTATGGTTTATAACTAGCAAAATTACTCTTTGTGTTATGCATTTCTGGTAACTTATTTAAGCTTGATTAGCGTTTATCTCTAAAATTTTAAATGGTTTATAGAAAGTACACAGTATTGTAACAACATAATGAGGGCTTTCTCCTTAACTGGCTTCCTGCAACCTGTTTGAGCTTGATTGAAATTTATCTCTATGCTTTGCAATGGTTACTAAGCACAGTAGTAGGGAAGGGGAGATTTTTTATTTAACTTTTATTCACTGTTGTGCATTCTCAATTCATTCAAAATGTAAAATTGTTAAGTATTTCCCAAAAGTATTGAAGCAAACAATTTCATGCCTAAAATAAGCAGAGAGGTACTCAGTTACTATTGAGGTGTGAATTACTTTTATTCTCTGTGCAGTTTAAATATGAATAAGCGTAAGTTACTAACATTTATTTCACTTTTATTGATCATTAATATGTAATTTCCTTTAAATTATGTACATACTACGAAAACCTACTTCCCTCTATCATGGATACCTCGTTAAATGTTTATTGAACCATGCCTGTCCGTATTGGGGAGATTTCACTGTAGAGTGGTTGTTACAGTATAACAGATGGGAAATGTGGATACACGTTGCTTCCGTAAGCATGAGAGCTAAATGGAAAGTAATTGTCATGCGACATTTCCCATATGTAATAATTAATTGTACTTCCTGTATTCTTAGACGGTATACCAGCGTTTAGCATTTTTGCTTCTGTATCTAAAAGCCAAATTCTGGAACGCGGATTAGTTTTGTGGCTAGTCAGAATTCCAGAAATTCACCTCCTTTGCTAATGTGAAGCCAAGTATAGCGCACTAAAGCTATAACTATTTTTAGGGATAGGACTATTTTCATCCCATTTATTTGATATACATTTATTAAATTAGCTTTTAGTTGCATCTCCTTTAATTTAGCCTAACTAACACCTTTATTTCTGCATTTATTACATTTATAATTCCTCATTTCTTATATGGCCAAGCCTTAAAATTCTTAGACCTTTTTATAATCAATTTCCACATTTAAAATACTCTCTCAATATTTTTCCTTTATAACCCATAACTAAATAGACAAATAAATGTCAAATAAATTAACCATGACTAACTTCAGAGTATATCCTGTGCAGTCTGTGACAAAATTGTATTAAAATACCGAGGGGGCCAAAATATGTATGCACACTTTCACAGTACATATCTATTTAATATATTTTAAAGTTGAACTGAAAAACAACAATAGTGTGTAGTATGATGTTGTGTAAACAGATGTGACTCATATACATTATGATAGCGTTGCCACGTGACAGGTAAATCAACAATGAAAAAATGAAGCCAAGATTATCGTATGATATTCTGTAAGCAGATGTGACTCACATTATGCTATGCTAGCGTTGCTACAACAAAATGGAGCTAAGATTATTGTTTAGAAAGCAATTTTGAAGTAGTATTGGAAAACCGAGAATGTTGTTGAAGTTCAAAGGCAATGGCGACGTGTGCACAGAACAGAACCGCCAACGCCAGTAACAATTCTATCCTTATATACACTCTATGGAAATGAGGAAGTTTACATGCAACAGGATGGTGCACCACTACATTATCACCGAAATGTACATGCGTACCTTGATGACAATCTTCCAAGGCACTGGATAGGACGAAGAGGTCCGATTGAGTATCCACCCGTTCTCCGGATCTAACTCCGTTGTACTTCTACCTATGGGGAACTCTTAAGGATGTTGTATGCCGTAGAAAGCCAGCCACACTGACAGCACTTCGGGAAGAATTTGAAACGGCATGTACTGCAATCGCTGAGGACACTTTCGCAAACGTTGTCAATCAGTAGTTCAACGTACTCAGAAGTATATCGACGCCGATGGTGTGTATTTTGAGCAACTGTTGTAACTGTAAAACTGTAAGATAGCTAGTGCTCATCATTTTCTGTTTGTGTGAATTCAGTTTTGTTATGTTAAAGCAGTTTTTTTTCTTGTTTGAAGTGCGTACACATTTTTGGTACCCTCTGTACACATGAAATACAACAATTCAAAAAGTACACTTGTCTGCTTAGATTGGTTACAATGCACACTGTAACGGCGTTTAGAATTGTAAGGCTAATAACAAAATTTATGTTTAGACAGTTTTGCTGCAAATATAATTTCATAAAATTAATAAGCAGACACTTAAAATAACCCCAGACATACCTTAGGGCGAAACACAGATTACAGGAATTTGCTTGAACTGTGTCATTATGTTTTTGGTTTGATTTCCTCATTAACTAACGTTTTCAAAGTCACTGCTCTTGCATTCTTGTTTCTCAACTTAAGACATAATAATTCAAGCCCTCCTCTCTTCTAATTTATGTTTTTTTCTATAAACTATTTTTATATTATTATTTCCTTCTTCTCATTATTTCATTATCCATCTTCTCCTTCACTGACTTTCTATCCTACCGCCTCGCTAGCATCTTCTAACCACGATTTCAATTTTCCATTGTGATGACATGAAGAAGGCAGGAGGTTCCCTTTTGCGCTGAAATGAACTAAGTTCCCCTCCCCTCCTGCTGTCAATCACCTACCAGACAATCCGTAAGCGTCCGTACTTGGGCGTCCTGGCGGCGTGCTGACTATCGAACCACGAAAGACAAATTATTAACATCTACCAGGATGTGCGCTCTGAGAGAAGACTTAAGAAAAAAGAAAATAAAGAGGTTAATAAAGCAAGTCAGGATGTAGAAGGGAAGAAGTATAGACGTGAAAGGAGGTTAACTCTTTTATATTAAAACAGAATAACAATGCTCCCTTTGATGGTAAAAAGCATTGTGCCTTCCTCACAGTAAGTATGAAAAATGATCGTATAAAGCGATAGAATTTCGAGAGAGATCAAAACGTAAAATCGACATCCGCAGGCATGCGCTCTCACACACTCCGAATTCTATTGTTCTTGCAAAAACATAAGAACAAAGGAAAAGCGGGGAGCTTCTGGAACCTTTAACACTAGCCTTACGACAAACGTAATTTCCCCCTTCTCTGTCTCTGCCTTGTGCTTCCATCCTCTTTCCAGCTACTTTAGACTTACGTCACATTTCTGCGAAAACAAAAGTAGTGCGGGCGTAAAGAAGAGAGAAAAGCGGAGGGGAGGGCAATCAAATCAAAAACAGAGTCTCAACGGCTCAACAGTTATCACAAGGCAAGGAAAAACAAACGGATGGTTGGAAAGATAGAAAAGGGAAACAAACAGAAGATAACAGCAGCACACTTTTCGTAAAATGGTTGTCATATTTGTTGCGGACTCAAATATTTCCACTCTCCTGAAGACTTCCAGACAGTTTTCGTTGCGGTGGAAAACTCTAAGCTGAACCCGGCCTCGGCACTAGCATTTTAACCTCTCAGAACTGACTCAGAATGAAAAATGAGTATATCAAATTAACACTTAAGACCAGTTCATACTGAAATTATAGTAAAAAGTTAAATATTTTCTATTGTTTATTCTGATGGTGAAGTTTAAAGTTTATAAAGGGAGTTATAAAATAATACAATTAAGGTAAAATGCATTAAAGTGGAAAAAATAAATCAGGGAGTTCGGCAAGGGTGTTCTTTATCACCCTTGCTTTTTAATATACGAGGGTGCTTAAAATGTATACACACTTTCACAATAGATATCTATTTAATATATTTAAAAGTTGTACCGAAAAACAACAGTAATGTGTAGTATGATGTTCTGCAAACAAATGTGACTCACATTAAGTTATTCTAGAGTTGCTACAACAAAATGGGACCAATTATATCGTTTATATATATATATATATATATATATATATATATATATATATATATCGTTATATCGACCAATTATCAACAGCAGAAAGCAATTTTGAAGTGGTGTTAAAAAACCGAGAATGTTGTTGAAGTTCTAAGGCAATGGAGATGTGTGTACAGAACAGAACCGCCGTTGGACTTCTACCTATGAGGAACTCCTAAGGAACCGTAGAAAACCAGCCACACTGGCAGCACTTCCGGAAGAAATTGAAACGGCATGTGCTGCAATCCCTGAGGACACTTTCGCAAATGTTGCTCAATCAGTAGTTCAACGTACTCAGAAGTGTATCGACGCCGATGATGGGCATTTTGAGCAACTGTTGTAACTGTAAAAGTGTAAGACGATTAGTGCTCATCATTTTCTGTTTGTATGAATTCAGTTTTGTTATGTCAAAAGAGTTTTTTTCTTTGCTTGGAGTGTGTGTACATTTTTGGCATCCTCTGTATATAACAGATGAAGTAACAGCGATACTAATCGTATTTAAAATAAATAGTTTATGCTATATACTATAGTTTATGTTATATTTGTTAATGACCAGGTAGTGCTCAGCTAAAATAAAAACTCTCTACAAGAAACATTTTTAATTAAACCAAATAACATCTATACTGCAAATAAAACAGAAACAATGAGCAGCCGATGATTTTTTTGCTTTGTTTATTTACCGACGCTTTTTAACATCTCAGGCCATCAGCGTCCCATTCTATTCAGGGCGTGAAACGGCTCAGAGGTCTCTTCTTTCAGGCTTGAGGTTCTTTATAGTGCCGTAAATGTACGACACGGGACCCACGGCTTTACTTCCCTTCCGAAGGAAGCCATACTTAGTTTTTTATGCCCGAAAAAATCCGTCCTGGCAGGGATCGAACCCGCGTTCTTGGGTTTAGGAGGCAAGTATGGTTAGCACTACACCGCCAGGATCGACTTGAGCCGATGAGAGTGAAGATAGTTAAAGATAATGAACTAGTGCAACAAGTTAATACTTGTAAATATTTGGGCTGCTTTAACATATGGGAAAAAATATGAAATTGGAGAAAAATGAAATAATTTTTATAGTTTCTGTGAAACAATTCGAAGGACAATGAAAAAAAAAAGTGAAGAAAGAAACCCTAATGGAATTTATAAAGCTATGGCAGTCCCTGATTGGATATATGACAGTGAATTTTGAATGCTAACAAAAGACCAAGAAAAGGGAGTTAACTGCTTCAGATTTGTAGTGAGATGTACTTTATTGTATAAAAGGAGAAATGAAACTTTAAGAATGAATTAAAAGTACAAAGTAAAGAAAAAAGAATTAAAAATATATAAACAATTGGGAAAAATCGTATAAATGCAATGCCGGCTGCATTATTACTAGCACTACCATGAACTATAATCCAAATTGAAGGCGGCAAGAGCTTTAAAATAATGATAACAGTTTTGATGGAGCGGAACAGATCGAAAGGTCAAAACAATGATAATGTTTATATCAATGTATGGAGCAATAACAGATAGGAATGGGATGTCGTGCTAAGGGGAGGTCGATTTTGCCTAAGCCCCAGGCGGCCAAAAGTCAGGGTAAGTGATGCGTGGACTTCGACAGGATTCCTATATTGTTTCTAGATAGAGCACCCCCCTCACTCCAAGAAATTCGAATCACTCAGAAGGGCCATTGACCCATACCCGAAGAGAAACCTTTACAAAACGTGAATCTACCGCTCACAACATCAGCCCACCTTGTCTAGCACTTTCGATCCTGCAATCAGAACCTTAAGAAAAATGAGGCTAAATCGAAGTGCGGAAGTTTCGTGGAAAGAACATTTCCAATCCAGCGACCAGGGAAAACACCAACATAAAGCAGTCAGGATGACTGGACACAAGGGATTTGAATTCGGGACCTTCCAAATCCAAGTCCCATATGTTGCTGCCTGAGTCGTAGTACAAAAAATATTGTCATTGCCTGAATGTCCCATTATCTTAGGAAGTTCTTTTTCACTTTTTTCAGCATACTAATATGTATAAAAAAAAGTTCATTTTCAATGCTCATACTTGCATTAAAATACAGATGGAGTTCGTATGTAAAATTACAATTGGTGTATGCAATGGCACAGTGACAACCATAGCGTTCTACCTCATTGTTGGTTGCGCGATTAACATTGCCGTTTTAGTTATCAAGATCTGCATGGGTTCCTTGCATTTTTAAAATGAATAGTAAATTAACCGCAGAGAAACGTGAGCTATTTCCTATAACAATGATGAAACAGTAAGAATACAAAATTGCTGATAGAAGGTTTTGAACAGAAAGTTCCTGGGGAACAAACGATTGGAGTCAAGAGAACGAAGAGAAAATGTACATCTCATAGCTCTGATTTGTATCATTGGCCCATACAAAGTTCCAAATAAAGATATATCGAATTGAGTAATAATGGTTATTACTTGGGTAGGTCCATAAGTTTCCGGCCAAACCATTTTCTAGGTATGATAAACACAAAAACTATACATCACTTTTCACTTTATTGCAATACACTTCTCACATCTTTGAATTAACATTTCAACCCTCTCCCAAAATAGTCAGAAGACTTGTTTGCAAAATGGGAAAAACAGCTTGCATCACTTCTTCGTCACACTTTAATTTCCTTCCTCAAATACTTCTTGCGTTCTGATAAGAGGAAAGAGTCACTGGGAGCTAGAACTGGGCTGTAGGGTGGACGGTCGATTTTATTGAAGTCACATTTCTTCACAGCTTACTTTGCATCAAGAGCTGTGTGTACAGGGGCGTTGTCGTGAAGAAGGCGCACATCACCACTCAGTTTTCCTCGAATTTTCTCTTTGATGGAAGCACCTAGTCTGTGCAGTAGGCCAGCATAGTACTCCCCATTTATTGTCGTGTTCCTCTCCTTGAAGTCATGAAGGGTATTCCATCACAGTCTCAAAATATTATGGTTGAATGAGTAACCTTGGCCTTTAGGAGAGGTGTTTCGCCAGGTTTGGGCAACTCCATTGATTCTCTTTTGGACAAGGGATCATAGTAGAGGACCACAGTTTCATCTGCTGTAACAATGGTTTGCAGAACTTCTCTCTCGTTGTCACGGCAGAGCTCCAAACATACCTGACAACATATGACTCGTTGTAGCTTTTGGACTGAGGAAAGAAGCCCAGGCACCCATCTTGGACTAACCTTATTCGTGTTTAAATGTTCACGAATAATTCAAAGGACTGTTGTTTTAAAAAGGCCCAAATTTGCTGGTATTTCTGCCAATTTGAGCCGCCGATCTTTCATAATTTCTCCTTCCACAAGAGCGATGTTTTCAGGAGTGAGCACCTCCAAGGGCCGACCGGCACGCTCTTCGTCTTCAATGCTTTGTCGACCCATTCCAAAAAATTGGCCCATGCTTTTACGGTAGAATATGAGGGGAGTGCCTCCCCATATACACCGTCCAAACGTTGTTTAATTTCATTTGGAGTAATTCCTTCTTTTGGGAAGAACTTAATAAAAGCTCGAAATTCCATTTTGAGCATATCACAATCTTCTGCACATAGCCTTCTTTATGCAACTATATCTGAACAACGGAACGCAGCGAGGCAGAAGTTACAGTTTGTTATCAGCGAGGTCGCAAACTTATGGATCTACCCTCGTACTTTAAGAAGTCTATTGCACAATATGAAACCCAACCTTAACAACCAAAACCTTTTACATTAAGATGATCAGTAATGACTTTGGAATTTTGACATATAAGTTGAACCTGACTTTTGAGAGGAGAAAAAGTTTTATAAACAGATAAAGCTTCATTTAAGTTTAACGTCTCTGTAAATGGGCCCAATTTAGTTTACTGAACTGATAAAAATTAATATGAAATTATCAACGAAGACATTCTTGGTATGCCTATTGCATTTGGAGAGGGAAACCATGCGGCAATTCTTTTTTGAAGAAACGACTACTAGCCAACGATGTTACAAAAGGTGGTTATTGCAGAACTTGCTAACAGCTCTCGTATTGTTGTGTTTAATTTTTTTTTAGTAGTGTTTAACGCCCGTTTTTACTACTGAGGCACCACAGGCGGTGGACACTGATGATACATGAGATGAAATGATAAATTGGGAAAGGATTTTTTTTTTTAAGGAAGGAAGCGTTCCAGGCCTAAGTTTAGGTACCTCCTCGGCATTTGCCAGTTATGAAGACTGAGGAAAACCTGGAAAAAACCCCAGTCAGGGAGGACGGTCCTGGCGGGATTCGAACCGCAGACCTCCCGCTCACGAGTCCATGCCTTAAGTTAATATAGAACAGTACCGTTTTGTTATAGTTTACAAATGAAGAAATTCTTAAACAAGCAATTCCATTAATGGATAGGCCATTGTGGAACAATGGATTTTTCCTTGAAATCTAGCCATGGGCATTTCACAGTTTCTGCCCCTTCTGAAGCGGAGCAGGCAAAAAGTTGTCAGCAAGAATCTTGGTCTTCATCTTGAACAACAATGCCTTTGTAGGGTTTGAAATCTTCTCATCTACCATACATTTGTAACATTTTTCGCAGAACAAAAGATATGACAATATGACTTAATTTAGGAGAGTTATGAGACAGTATTTATAAACTGCCACCCCCCCCATATTTAATTAGAGTAATTACAGCATGCACTTTTACATAACTTTCTTATTTTACTTATGAGCGTAGTACCGTTTATATTTCCTGTACAAGTGTTTAATTATTATGTGTAAAATGTTATTTTCTCGCAAGAGTGCAGAAAGCTACCCTAGTCATAAAATTTGACCTGGAAATATCTTTTGCCTATTGTAACAATATTTGTAAAGGTGACCCAGGCAAACAGATGTTTTCTCGAGAAATTTCTAAAGCAGAATCCTTGAGTAAGATGTTTATTTGTATTCTGTTAGAGAATTGTAAAGCAGGGTAGGCATAATAAAACATATGGCAACTACAGGATGAAAAGCCAGGTCGATAACCTCTTCAAGGGAAGAAGCTAGCAGCTTGGGTTGATATCTACATGTAAAAAGCCATGTGGGCCATGTTTATATAATCTTGTAATTTTGCTGTCCATAGTTAGTTTTGCAAGAGTATTCAGCGGAGCATTATGAATGGAAGGGCTTTCTCAGTTCGGTTCAGTTCAGTTAGTGGAAAGCTGTAGTTAGTTTTGGAAGAGTATTCAGTGTGGGGCATTATCAGTGTGGAAGATAGGAATAATCAGTTCAATTCCAATTAGCCTGAGAGTATTAAGTGGAAGAGTTCAGTTGCGTCTCAGGGTTAGTTGATTTCAGGATCAGTCTTTATCAAATTAAGAATTAAGGCTTTTAAAAAAAATAGAATCTAGTATAAGATAAGAAATATTCCTAAGGTTTTATTTATTGAGTGAGGATTATTAAGATTAAATTCTTAAAGAATTGTGATACCTTTATTGGTCATAGTGATCGTCAGAGTTAATGCGAAAGTGGCACATATTCTCCAAGAAATAACGGCAGTACATTTTATGTGCAATAGTTCATGAACAAAGTATCTCCCATAACGAGAAATCTCCAATCATCAATTTCCATATATTTAATTAACCACCTTTTTATAAAATACCGCTGCAATTATTAACAAAACACTGTTTAAACCATTACACTTGTATTTACACATTTTTGCATATTTCTTTATTAGTTATGAACAAATTAAATGTATCTTACCCAATGCATGGAGATTAAAGTATTTCAAATAATATTATTATTTGGATATTTAAAAATTATCTAAAAGAATCAGCTTCAGCACTGGCAAGAACTCTGAAACCTAATCATCAATTTTTTGATTAAAAAATGCACACATATTCATGAAACAAACGTGGACTTTGTGAAGACCTTTTATTCAAATGAAAAGCTATGTTTTCTTACTGGTGCAAAACAACCACTTAATATGCTTTTAACCATATTTTAATGCTATCTGCAATCTCGTTCAATTTGTCATAACTCAAATCTTCATTCGCGGTCTTCTGCTTGAAAATTTGTTTAAGTAGCGTTTGCATTCTGCCTGGAAACGTCTTGTTCACCTGCCACAAATTTTTAACACCATCCCAGGAAAATTCACCCCTTGCTTTTATTTAAAAGAGAATTTTCGTTTTTGCATGAGATGTTTTCAAGTATCTGGATCTCTGATGTCCTTTCATATATAGAGCTAAAAAACCCTCTTCATTTAGAAGTATCTGGTGCAAAGACAAATTATGAAAGGCTAACCAAAAGTGGACAGTGAAACACGACTTTTGGTATGACCGGTACCTAACCTGTCGAAGCTGATTCTCGGGGATAAAGAATGACTTGTGAAAGTGATCCCATCTGCCACACACTTTTGCTGCTCCTGTCACTTCGGCCTCTATCGGATTACCTAGTACGAAATACACCTGCTATCTGTTTGGATTGAAGTAGGTGTTAATATTGCACCAGGAGTATTCCTAGCATACTTGTCACTCCCTTGATCCATCCACTTCTGACCCGTCCACCGCACTTGTGCAGGTCAGCGTCACTACGGTAATTTCTGCAGCAACTGCTGCAGTTACTGCAGAAAATTTGATGTTATCTGTCCATCTCTGTCTACCTTACTGCCTAGCTGTCTATTCAGCTTATTTCCTCGACGCAAGCTGCTACAAAATCACTTTGATGGACAGCAGTTGGCTTACAGTAATTTAACAATTAAAACGAATCATTGCGAGCATGAAATGTTAACAATATATAAATATTTTTCTTCCTGTTCTTCTATAAAGAGCGTTGAAAACTCTACCTAGTTTGAGGCATAAACCATTTAGAAATATTATAATATAAACAATTATTTTATTTTCAAAAAATCGAATTATAATTCAGTATAGTATATCTACAAGAAAAAGGTAATTTAGACCAAACGATATTTTTATCCATTAAATTTTGCTTTCATCTTCAGATTAAAAAAGAGCTTCATTTAGGTAAGAGAACAGCACAGGGTGTGAAGTCGCAGGGGAATGGGAGGGTCCCCTGCCTACTATTTTGCCTACCGCCACCAACAAGGAAAATGTACAATTCATATATTACTAAAAATAATGTGTATACTGAGGGTGGCAAAAAATGTATATACACTTTCACAGTATATATTTATTTAATATATTTCAAAATTGAACAGAAAAACAACAGTAATGTGTAGTATGATGTTCTGTAAACAGATGTGACTCACATACATTATGATAGCGTTGCTACGGACAGGTAAATCAAAAATAAACAAATGAAGCCACGGTTATCGCATGATGTTCTGTAAACAGATGTAACTCACATTACGTCAAGCTAGCGTTGGCAGCACAACAAAATGGAGCCAAGATTAAGGTAATTTTGAAGGGGTATTGGAAAACCGAGAATGTTGTAGACGTTCAAAGATAATGGGAGACGTGTGTACAGGACAGGACCGCCAACGTGAGTAACAATTGCACGCGTTCGAGACAAATTTGAGACTGATGGTTCTTATGCAACAGGATGGTGCACCATCACATTACCACCGAGATGTACGTGTGTACCTTTATGACAATCTCCCAAGGTACTGGATAGGACGATGAGGTCCGATTGACTTTCCACCTCGTTCTCCGGATCTAACTCCGCTGGACTTCTGCCTATGGGGAACTCTTAAGGATGTTGTATACCGTAGAAAACCAGCTACACTGACAGTACTTCGGGAAGAAATTGAAACGGCATGTGCTGCAATCGCTGAGGACACTTTCGCAAATGTTGCTCAATTAGCAGTTCAACGTACTCAGAAGTGTATCGACGCCGATGTCCACATTTTGAGCAACTGTTGTAACTGTAAACGTCTAAGATGGTTAGTGTTCATCATTTTCTGTTTGTGTGAATTCAGTTTTGCTATGTTAATACATTTTTTTTTCTTTTCTTGAAGTGTGTATACATTTTTGGACCCTCTGTATATTAAATAGATATATATTATGAGAGTGTGAATACATTTTTTGGTACCCTCGGTATAGCTAGTTCGGGTTTAAATAATTTTCTGTGATCACAATACACCAGCATACTTAAACATTTGTTGCATCTTTAAAGGCAATGAATAATTACCTATCAAAATATCATGTGCTGAATTTTGCCAAAATATGTTTGTTAAACAAAACCCCTTGTAATAAATAAAAATGTGTTAATTCTAAAATAATCTATATTTTGTACGAGTATGCCCACTGAAGTACGAACCAACAGCTCTGTCAATTAGAAAAATTCTGCTCATAATCAAAAACTAAGTCAATTATGCAATCAATGGCTTATTGAAGCAACAACACATGGCCACGAGGGGAACCAGCTTTACGGACACGCCTAGCAACAATAGTGTGTATTGGTAGTTCAATGTATCGGCCTGTATATTCTTTATGTTTCAGGGCAGCTGTTAAATTGAAGACGATGAATACAACGAATTAATTAACTAATTAACTTCGAACAAATGAAAATTTAGAATATGAAGTTACGAGCTATATATAATTATGTTGCTTACAATGAAAAATACTTGTAAACATTTGTTAAGTAGGACACACAAAACATTTTTTTTTTTTTTTTTTTCATAGTTTAAGCCAATTTTCTATGGTGACAGTATCAAACCAGTCACCTAAGGGAGGGAATGAATGAATGGTGTTTAACGACCGTTTTCGCTACAAAGGCACCACAGGCGGTGAACACTGATGATACATGAGATGAAATGATATATTGGGAAAGGATTTATTTTTAAGGAAGGAATCGTTCTCGGCCCTGATTTAGGGTACAACCCCGGCATTTACCATTTGTGAAACCGAGGAAAACCTGGAAAAAACTCAGTCAGGGAGGACGGTCCTGGTGGGATTCGAACCCTAGACCTCCCGCTCTCGAATCCTGGCCTTAACGACCTCGGCCACCCGTGGCGAACCCTAAGAGAGGGAACTGTAAATTGGTACACTATGGTCCTTAAATTGTAATTTGTTTTATTTCGTCATGAGCTAAAGATGTCTCAATGATTACCCCTAAAGTTTAACTGATACTAATCCATTGTCATGTTCACTGCCTGTGGTGCCTCAGCAGTAAAAACGAACGTTATACACTATTTAGGGGGGGGGGGGGTCACGTTCATCACTTTGAGCTTTGCGCTACATTTATTATTTTCTGATCACTTGACACTAAAGAAGTATTAAATTAAATCATTACCAGGAAAAAGACCTTAATTCAGTAGGCGCCTTCATATGCTATGTTAGGGTTGCATTTTAACAGTATAGATATACAGATTCTGCTTTGATCTTATTGGAGTAGCTGGAAACTGAAGTGTTGCCTTTTCATTTATTTTCTAAAAGAGGCCTAATTGCATATCTGTCGGCTTGTATAATGTACCTGTTCTCTAACATGTGATTTCGAGTACTACCAGGCTCTAGGTCCAGGGGTTGTAACACAGAGGTCTGTGCCATCCGTGGTTTTTTGTGTTAGGACGGTACCTTGTAACTCTAAACCGACCCGTCATTCGGCTGCAGGCGATTACGTCGCCCAAGCGCACCGAGTGAACTGCAGCTTCAGAAGCCGAGCGCACCCAGCTACCAGAGTTTCACTGGCTGATAGGTCGTACTAGCTTAGACCTACTCCTTTATAGGGGTGAGTGAACCCAGCATTAAGGAAGCCACCACCGCCTCACAAAGACGGAGATTCCGGCGCACCGGCCCCCAGGGTACGCGCCTTAGGCACTCCCCTGGGACACTCCGCTCTTGCGAGTACTCAATTACCCGTGAGTTCTGGGAACCATTGCCACGCCGAGTCCAACCCAATCCGGACAACTCCCTTTCGGGAGGGGCTCGTCTCAAGTCCGGCCCGGCTCCCTCTAGTACATCAGAGGTACCACGGGTACTCAGGGTCCGCAGAGCCCGCACCTGGAGCATCTGTAGGGCAACGGTCTCCCGCGCCCCCCCCCCCCTTACGGGAACCTGTTCTCTAACAGTGAACATTCTTTGGAGATAGATGGCATTAGAAACCAAATTGACGATATCTACGAGACCAGAAGATCCGAAAAAAATTGAGTTAGGCTGACCATCGAGTGCGAAAACTCTAGGATTTCAGTCTAGGGCCTATTTTTGAGACATTTTTTTTCTTTTAATTATTTTTTCAGTTGGAGACCTGCGCCGTGTTTTAATTGAGGTAGACTCATCCGTAGTACAAGGTTTTTCAAGGGAGTAAAGGAAAGAAAGGATTCATCTACAGACAGAACATGGGTGTTCATCGGTTTATTCCAGGTATTACAGTGAAATCTAAAGGGTCATCGAGAAGGCGCTCCGCAGTCATTGTGTAACCGAGATTTCACTAGGGAAGTGAATTGGGATGTCAGCACTGACCGCGCACCGAGAGTGCAGTTATTGTGTTCACTTAACCACCAAGAAAAGCACACACTTCAAAGTCGAAAGCTTAACAGTGCTGGACGGATTATCTAGTAAAAATGGTTTAGAAAGGAATGAATGTCAGCAATGTAGGAATTCCAATTTTCTCCTGTGCGGTGCACATCACCCGAGTGCGGAGGAACTTATCGATGACCAGTTACCAGATACCGTGCAAGCTGATAGGATGTAAATTAGAGGTCTGAAACCATTACTGTTACACGTGTGATTTTAATACAAAATATAGATAACATTTTCTATTTTTTTGAATGCGTGATGTGAGTTAAATATCTCAAATCAGGGATTTTATTTAACAAGACCAATGTAACAGGACGCTATGCGTTTTTTTTGTATATTTAACAAAACATTTAATTAAACTCCACTTTGCAAAATAGGCAATTATTTCAGTAAATGTTAAAGTTATTTGACTCCAGGATCGATGGATTTTTTGGGCGTAAAAATCCTAGGTATGGCTTACTTCGGAAGGGAAGTAAAGCCGTGGGTCCCGTGTCGTGCATTTACGGCACGAAAAAGAACCTCAAGCATGAAAGAAGAGGTCTCTGAGCAAAATTTGTCGGTCGTTTCCCTCCTTGAATAGAATGGGACGCTGACGACCTTAAACGTTAAAGAGCGTCCGTAAACAAACAAAAACAACAAGACTACCTTGTTAACAAAATCCATAAATACAATATGAATTATATTATAAACATTTTATTATACATTTCTCTTCTATTTCTAACGTTTATGGTTTCAGAGTTACATATTTCTTAATTGAGGCATCATTTTTCATGGGGAAAGAAATCCGATACTATGTTATTTTCTCATATTGACGTGACCAACTACATTACTGTGATAAGTGAAGATATATGGGTTATGAATCTGATGTTATACATAAAACAGTTAATTTTACTAATGTGGCTTTCTGAAACAATTGCAGATATACTTGTATATTCAATAACTATAGTTTAGGTGCTACATTGATTCTATTAAAGTTTCTGGATTAGAGAGGTAGATGTTAAATGTGCATAGAATTTAAACTATGATCTGAAAGAAAAACATGGCATTATAACAACGGTATGATATAATGTTGATTAGAAGTGGGTAGAAATATTATCGAGAAGACAGATGCAATGTATACGTGTTAAGAATTCGATTGTTTTTTTGGGCGTAGGTGTGAGTGGATTGCGCGGGGTGCAGATCACCGTGCCTGAGGCCGTGCCGACGGGTGACCTCGCGCGTCTCAAGTGCGACTATGACCTGGAGAGCGCAGCCCTCTACACCATCAAGTGGTACCGCGGGGACGAGGAATTCTACCGCTACGTGCCCAAGGAGTCGCCCCCGACGCGCGTCTTTCCGCTCCAAGGCATCGACGTAGACGTAAGTAGCCACATACCTAACTTGGGCCTCAAACTATTACCGCAGGGAGTTTGCTTACATTTGATTAAGCCAAAAGCTCCACCATGTTCCCGCACATGTGTTTCCTTCTCTCTTTAATTCTCTCCTTTGTACACTTCATTATTCTTGGTCTGTGCCAGTGTTATTGATAAGAGGGTAGGTTCATAAGTTTCCGGCCTAACCATTTTCTAGGTATGCTTAAGGAAAAAAACTTTATTTCACTTTTCAATATAGTTACCTTTTATTGCAATACACTTCTCACATCTTTGAATTAGCATTTCATTTCTTTCCCTCATAATAGTCGGAAGTCTTGTCTGCAAAATGGGCATAAATAGCATCCATCACTTTTCCGTCACACTTTTATTCCTCGAAGATCCTTCTTGAGTTTTGAGAACAGAAAATAGTCACTACGAGCTAGACATGGACTGTAGGGTGGATGGTTGATTTCCTTGACGTCACATTTCTTTACAGCTTTCTTTGCAATAAGAGCTGTATGCACAAGCGCGTTGTAGTGAAGAAGGCGCATACCATCACTCAGCTTTCCTCGTCTTTTCTCTTTGATGGAAGCACGAAGTCTGTGCAGTAGGCCAGCATAGTACTACCCATTTACTGTGGTGCTCCTCTCCTTTAAGTCAATGAAGAGAATTCCTTCACTGTCACAAAAGTTTGTGGTCATGATCTTCTTGATTGACTGAGTGACATTGGCCTTTAGAGACGGAGCTTCACCAGGTTTACGCTACTCCATTCCTCCTCTTTTGGACAAGGGATCATAGTAGAGGATCACAGTTTCCTCTCCTGTAACAATGGTTTGCAGAACTTCTCTCTCGTTACCATGGCAGAGCTCCAAAAATGCCGGACAACAGGTGACTCGTTGCTGCTTTTGGACTGAAGAAAGAAGTCTAGGCACCATCTTGCACTAACCTTATTCCTGTTTAAATGTTCATGAATAATTCGAAGGATGGTGTTTTAGAAAGGCCCAACCTTGCTCCTATTTCTGTAACTTTTGAGTCGCGCATCTTATTTATCCTTCCATAATTTCTCTTTCCACAAGAGCGATGTTTTCAGGAGTGAGCACCTCCAAGGTCCGACCTGCACGCTCTTCGTCTTCAATGCTTTCCCGACTCATTCGAAAAAGTTTGTACTATTCTTTTACGGTAGAATACGAGGGGATGCTTTCCCATATATACCGTCAAATCGCTGTTTAATTCCATTTGGAGTAATTCCTTCTTTTCTGAAGAACAGCTCGAAACTCCATTTTGAACATGTCATAATCTTCTACACATAGCCTCTTTATGCAACTATATCTGAACAAGTGAACACAGCGGACCGGAAGGTACAGTTGTAATTATTTACTTAACAGAATGACACCAGATAAGAGTTTGTAAAGGCGATAATCCCTATCGGTGAGGCCGGAAAAATTATGATGGACCTACCCTTGTATAGAGATTCAAGAAAACGCTGTTGATTCTCGCGGTCAGTCATTGGAGCATTTGGCTCTAATTTTCCTGTCTTGAGTAACTGTGGGTTTGAGTCCAGCTTCCCAATTGTGTGCATGTTTAGAATATGAGAATAAACAAACCCAACTTAGCTATGTGAGCCCTTCTCAGTATCCAATTAAAATTCCTCAAGAAGTTAAATTCTAATTCGCAGGTATTTTATTTCATTTCTGCTATATGAAAGTTTTCAGTGTTAAGCGCATATCTATTTCAACAAAGACAAAATGTAACAGTTTAGAGCTAGTTTATAACCTTAAATAAGTATATAAGCACGTCTATTTAAAATAGTAAAGAATTGAAATACTGAGGCTCTTATCCAATGCTGCACAGCAACTTTATACTGGATATTTAAATAATGCGGAGTCAAATGTAAAATAAATTTCTCGTATGTGAAGAAGAAAATACCTAAGTATGTCACAATGGGTTCGATAATCCTTTTCTGCTGCGTCTTCTACATCATAAACTTTAAGATCTGATCTTTATTTGTATTTTTTAGATTTCTGCATATAGGTAGATAAAATGTTTACATCTGTTAACTTTGCCGTATATTTTTCTTTGTTTCGCCATTTTTAAAGATGCAATAACATTTTAAAGCACTCCCTCTAGGCTTTCACTCTTGGCATTTTTATTATAAAAGTATTACTAATGTTATACAACATGATATCTATAACAAAATGTCCATAAAGTTATTACTGTTTATAAATTGTTACACAAACCAGAATGAAACTTTGTATGCACTACTGTATAAAATAAACATTTGTATCAAAGAAGACAATCACAAATACTTTGGAAAAATTTAATATGGGGATGCTCAGTTACACAAAAGTTGAAATCTACAATCAGCCAAAGAGAATAAAAAGGTGTTCGACCTTCAAGTATCAAAGGAAGAAAAAGTTATCATACAAAGTAGCGAATGAACACGGAACAATGAAGGAGACACAGCACGGAAAATTCGGAGTACATTGGTAGGGTGTTAAATTTTTTTAAATGCTTTTTTTTTTTTTTTTTTTTTTTTTTTTTTTTTTTTATACATACAATGCGTGGCAAGCCTTAGACTGTTATTCAAATTTCTATATAATCATGTATCAGTGTTCTCAAAACTTAACACTCAAGTATACATTTTTTAATTATTTTATTGGTTAAGACGCAAAATTTTAAGATAAATAATGCATCAACAACGGAATCCATATAAAACTGATTTCTCTATAGCAGTGACATAATTAAAAATAATCAGGTTTATTAATACTGCACTAAGGTATGAAAATGTTTCATATTTGTCTGGAATTGTTATAAATAAATAAGATAGGTTTGCAAAATTTACATAATTTTTATTATTTGAAAAATTGTTTATGTCTCAAAAGTTATTAAATCTAGCGTTTTAACATTTAGTACTGTATTTCTTTATTTACTTAAATTTACTGTGCCAAATTTCAAACAAATGCCTTAATAATTTAAAAAGTAAGCAAATTTTAATCCCAGTATACCTTAAGTAACTTCTTTAACAAATAAAGTCAGGGTTGAAATCTGGGAGTATGAATTCATGGCACTCTTTCGCTAGATAAGTTAAGGAGAATCAATTGCCTAAGTTCACGTTACTAGATTTAAATCAAGTACTTTTAAATTTTGCGACATTTTTAAAGTCTTTAGACTGCAATAGTGCCTGCAGAAAACCTACATGGTAGAATAATGGAGCATGTCAGATGGTATGCAAAATTCCAGGAATTTGCGAGCATTTTCAAACTGAATTAGATGAGCAATGATCTGTATTCAGGCAGGAGGTGGTTTTTGGAATTTGGGAACCCTCAGGAATGTTAAAAACTTTTCTTCTACACATATGAGAAATCTATTTTGAAAGTTTTCCCTTTGTATTTTTAAATATTTTGTATACAGCGTCGCATTTATTCAGCAATCAAGGAGATGTAACCTTGTGACCTTGGGATATCTTTTACTTGTAGCTATAGAAAGGTAAAACTATTAAATATTGAAACATTTTGCCTGTAAGTCACGGTTTTATTAGCTAGCCTGTTCACAACTTTATAAAGAAATTGAATTAAGCATCTCTAAGTGACATCACTCTTGTGACTTATACAGGGTTGGAAAACAAATTGAGGATAATACCTCAAATATTTCTTAGGTATCTTACATCTCTATTTGTAATGCTATGTACTACTCTGTTTCGTTGTAGGTTTTGTGAAAGGTAGGTAAAATACTTTAGCATGTTTTCATTATTTAATTAGTTGTGAAGCATTTTAAATTGCTGTTACGACCATTCGTTGACTGAATGGTGTTCCTTTTTTGTTTTCTTTTTAATAGAAAATGTGTGAATTAATTCAGAAAATAATCATATTCCTTGCATCGTGTAGATGTAATTATAACTTTGAACAAACGAAAATTCAATGAACATGAGGTTTAGAGAACCAGAGAGCGGTGAAGGGGCCGCTTCAGCATTGATAGCTCAGCTTTAAGGGGGAACTCTATGACGCAACATTCGTCGTTTATTTTTAATCGTGTTTATTTTATATTCTTAAGATTTTATTTTTTAATCAAATATAAACATCATAGCTATTTAAATTACATGTTGCATTATTCAATCTGACAGGTAAAATCAACCTATGCAAGTTGTCCCATTTATTCTGCAGTCAAACATTAAACAAATATCTATTTGAACAGTAACAGTGATACCGTCATTTTAATTTAATTATAATGCAAATGTACAATGTTGTTAAACATATCGGGCGTTTATTTCAAAACTTGTCAATTTGAATATTTTTTTAAAATAAATTTAATTTAAAAAACAAATGCCAGTTTAAATGTTGAGGGGGACATTTAAAATCAATGTTGATTAAAGTCCAGGTTTCACCCTGCCACCCTCGACTTCCTGCTTTGAAATTTAAAATGACTACCTTACTTTATGATAATTGATACAACTGATTTGACATGATTTGTTGTTGTTAGAATTTGGACAGAACAAAATAGAGATTACTAAGATAAAACACACATTTTTGCGCAATATTACAATTATTAATATTTATAGTCTATTTCAAAATCCTGACTATTCGTTTACATTTTTTTAGTAAGGAAACACCATTCTGACACAATTTATTACCAAAACAAAACTGCTGCATTAAAAGCTCAATAGTTTGCATTTAAACAATAATTCAAGTTGCTAGGCTGTGATATAAAACTGTGATAACGGTTTAATATTCTTTAAATATTAAGTATAATAAGATAGTGGTGCAATTTGAAATTTCAAATTTTGGATCGATGGGGGTTAAAGAGTGAAGTCTAAAATAGACTAAACATTAATTTTAAAATTACTCTCAATATACAAAATTATGTTTTTGTGTCTGTTTAAATTTAATTTAATAAATAGACAGTTATTCAGATTCGCAATTTTTAAAGGTAAACACTGTATATTATGCACGAGTTATCCATTATGTTCATGATTGGAAATCGTTGCTATTTTGTCATTGTGACAGATATGAATATTACGATGTATGAGGGTAGATCCATCAGTTTCCGGCCTAACCATTTTCTAGGTATGATAAAGACAAAAACTATAATTCACTTTTCAACATAGTTACTCTTTATTGCAATACACTACTCACATCAAGAACATGTTTTTAAGTGTTCATGAATAATTCGAAGGACTGTTGTTTTAGAAAGACCCAAACTTGCTGCCTATTTCTGTAACTTTGAGCCGCCGGTTCTTTCATAATTTCTCCTTCCACAAGAGCGATGTTTTCAGGAGTGAGCACCTCCAAGGGCTAACCTGCATGCTCTTCGTCTTCAATGCTTTCTCGACCCATTCGAAAAAGTTTGATCCATTCTTTTACGGTAGGATAGAGGGGAATGCTTCCCCATATACACCGTCCAATCGCTGTTTAATTTCATTTGCAGTAAGTCCTTCTTTTGTGAAGAACTTAATAACAGCTGGACACTTCATTCTGAACATGTCACAATCTCCTACACATAGCCTTCTTTGTGCAACTATATCTGAACAACTGAACACATCGGAACGGAAGTTACAGCTGCAATTATTTATTTAATAATACAAACTCTGACACCACCAGATAAGGAGGTCGGAAACTTATGGACCTACCCTCGTACTTTATGAACTGAGGATATAGAAGTTATTAAAATTATTTTCGATCTAATAGTATAGCAGAAATAATAAATAAGCACACATAAACAACATAACTCAGTAAGAAACAGGATTGGTTAAATTTGACTAGTATTATAGTGCTATATATTATAATACGAGATGTAATGAAAACTTAACTGCAAGTAGATTAGTTGAAAAAAGTTAAATAGATATATTCTAGTTGAGTATATACTTCTGTTATCTGTTTTAAAACATAAGCTAAATTAGGTAATTTGCAATCATAATTTCTTCATAAGAATAATGCATCACTGTTGAGAGATGCAAGAAGCGCCTTTGGGGGTGATACTAAGGCGTTTAACACAAATATCTTAAAATTCGAAGGAACTCTTGGCTTGCCCATGAAGGGATTCATTTGCAGTATTGTGCAGTTCTTTCCCAGGGGCTAGTACCGCCGCTCGATACAGCTTCCACAGCATGGTGTTACATATTTGGGCGGAGGACCTCACATCAAAGTGTATCTCAGTATAGAGAGAAGCAGTCTTTTGTTGTTTCTGAAAGAGAGATTCGATTTCGAGGGATAGGGGAGTAAGAAAAGCCTTTTCCGGGGGAATTCGATGCGAGGAGTAGCAGAAGGAAGAGAACAAGAAGAAAATTGGGTGTGCGGTGGAAATACACGTAGGAGGAAATATCCTCTTTTGATCAATCACAAGGCTCTTGAGGAGCGGTTCTTCAAAATACAGCACTGTCCATAAGAAATATGTAGCACAGCTTTTCGGATTTAATATTTACGCAGTTATTAATTTCTTATGCTAATCTAAAATGTGCATATGGAAAATAACATTAAATTTTACAGCAGCAGGTTCACCAGTAGAAAATAGTTAATGCTCTAGTGGCACTGGAAAAGAGGAAGCTGTGGGAAGCTCAAACTGGTAACCTTTTTAACTGTGTAGGATGTCATTGTTCCACTTGTAGCAGATATTGCGAAACATTGCTAGTAGGGACTTTCCAAAAATTATTATATTATAAACAAAACTTTTGCTATTTCCTCTGAAATGTTTAATTGCAGTAATTATTTTAAATAGTTGTATATTATATAAGAAATGGTACCAGTAAAAAGAGTGCCTACAAATTATTGGAGCGGTTTCAAAACATTACTGCAGCTTTAATGTTAACATTACAAAACTGTTTTGGCAGATAGAGAAACTCAAAAAGCTCTTACAAGCGCTCAATGTGTGCTCCATGAGTGACTGTACACACATCAGTTTTGTAGTTAAATTTGTTTCACGCTTGACTCAGCATATCCCTGATTAATAATAATAATAATAATAATAATAATAATAATAATAATATGAATATTCCATTCCGGTATCTTGTTTCCTGCATCGGGACTGTATTGCAAACTCTTACACTTTATTTCTAAATTACATTCTTACATTATTATTTTCCAGACAATACTTATACCTAGGTTGCAATTAGAAATTTACTAAAATAATAAAAATAAGAAAATAACATGCTAATTGCTGGAAACAAGCTACTACCTCCACTTAATCTTTAACTCTAAATTAATAAACTACTATTCACCGGTATCTGGTAGAAACTGTACCAGTGACCAGTACATTTCTTACATATGTTTACTTTACTACTTATATGTATCTATTCTATATTTGTATAAAACTATGTATTGATCTTATATGTGTTTCTTTATTTTCCATGTCACATCTTTATAAATACATTCGTGTAAATTTTACATTTATGTCTTATATTAGTCATTTTTTCAACACTAATTATATTCTTTGTTTGCGAATCTAATTGACATTTATCCATGTAACATTTACATTTACAATTCATTACTCTGACATCGTTAACAATAGTAATAATATTATTATTAGTAGTCTTAAATATAATTATAATAATTATTATAACATTTTTATTATATTTTACTTTACTTCTTCTTTATCTTGCTTTACTTCTTGATCTTCCTCTTCTTCACTCTTTTACCATACCCCTTTTCTACAATCACTTTTCCCTCCTCTCATTCTATATACACAAAACTGTTTTATGTCCTATTAGAAGTTCCCTTTCGCTACTCCACTACTCTGTTGCATTTGTTTATTTATTCTTTACACTCACAGTATTACAAGTTTAAAAACATTCTTACAATTTTCACCACTAACTTCACTTCACCTATAATTACTACCCCATTACACTCTAATATATTATACCGCTCTCTGTCTTTATTATACTTCTCCTAAATAAGCTCCTCTAACTCCCAACCTCTGCATCTTCACCGAGATCCCCAACAATTCCTTGCGTGAGTTCTTTTCTAGTTGACCAATATTTAATGAATCCATTCTGAATTTCAAGGTAAACACCGATTAATTTCAGATCTCTGTAAATATGTGGGCAATACTTTATATGTTTTTGTAAGTCCTTTCGTATCTAGAGTGTATGTAATGGCTTAGAGGAAATTTTATAGACACTGTGTAACAAAATATCTTTTAAACTAATTTTAGGAGCATCAACAGGTTATTTATAGGACTAAATTATAAAAATAATAAGAAGAGTAATAAAACAAGTTATATAAATTAAACTTTTCACCCTTAAAAGTAATCTTTATAGACGTCAACAGTGCATTATATTAAATAAATGAAGTTTCAATCCTATTTTCTTTTCCATACGTCAACAAACAATAAATTGGAATAGACAAGCGAAGCAGGTGTTCAGGGTATTAGTATAATGCAAGGAAACAAGCAATGTATGTGGCTATTGTTAAACGTAAGACCTTGAAAGCGCCCAGAAACTTGATTTTTTTTTTTTTTTTTGAGTAGTGTTTAACGCCCGTTTTTACTACTGAGGCACCACAGGCGGTTAGAAACTTGATGTGAAGGACAAATTATAATTACATATTCTTAACCAGAGTATTAGATTTGGTGATAATAATCAACATTTTTTGTCTGTATAAAATACTTTGACATGTGTGACCATAGCGGGTTTTGGAAGCGCCGTAGTGGATTTCAGGTTTTTACCGTTGGACTCACTGATGGTGCTCTTCGCTGAGGTCCATGTTTTCACAACTAGTGACCCATCTCATTGCAGGGGAAATATATATGCAATACTTAGACATTTAGAAACACAAAATATGGTTCATTTTATTGCCTTCTTGCAAAGCAATTGTTGACTGTCTCTAGACTCCAATATTGTATTTATCTTTATTGGTTCTCGAACAGTGGAAGCCGTAAACCTTCCGTTCTATTAAGTCATTTTCCGGCTGTCTTCGATTTCTGCAGCAGAAAGTTTTCACTTCATTTCGTACAAATGAAGCCGTTTCTCTTTCCACCCTTCTCCCACCATTACAGAATAATCGCATCAAAAATGGACAGAAAATAATCCAATGAAAAAACTGCTAAACTCAATCTCATAAACATGAAGTGCTCTTAATATTTATACTAATCAGACATTGACTTAGTAGAGTCAGATCTTCTACAAAGTCTAACATTTCAGAGCCTATTAAATTAATCAAACGTAATGAAACTAATGCTCCAAATAAAACGAAACCGTAAATATATTTTGACAGAGATATTATGCCCGTTTGGGATAGTAACTATGAAGTGAAACGGTCGACGTTTTTGGTGAGATCAAATTTACTCTCGTCTACAGTGATAAAAGCAAACAAATGCGTTAACATTTTCTTATGCTCTCTTCATGAAAATTCCTACCTATCGTGCAATTGTGTAGATAATTAAGGACAACAGACGTCCAAATAGGTTACTGAAATCTACTGTTGAAGATAAAACACTAGAATAATTCAGGAAGGTACAAATAACGAAATTAAACGTGAAAATTCATTGTTATCGTATACATTCAAATGTAGGAGTTTCGATCAATTCTGTTTAGGTCTAGCAGTTGGTATTATGATTAAGTTAACCTTTACGCGAGCAGGAGGCTCAGGTGGGAACCTTGGGACTCGCATTCGAGGGGTCCAGGGTGCAAAATTATTCGACTGGTCATTCTACCTTTTGGATTTTTTCCCCCCTGGTTGCTTAGGCAAATTCTGAGGTGGGTGTTTTCTTAGCACGAATGTTCTGTTCCCCCATTTCCATATCATTTAGTACTGGTGCTGTGTGCGGTATGACCGAAGCTTGTGCTTTTGGAATGTGGCCCTTCTGAGGGACTCGAACTCCTTGAAGGAGGGGCTCCACAGACTTCGGGTGTTATTTCTGGAAATTTAAAAAAAATAGTGCTTAACATTCATTTTTATTGTTGAAATATCAAAGGTGATGGTTACTGATATTATATCAGATAATTCGGAAATATTTTTTTTAAGAAAAGAGCTGCTCCAGACTTAATTTTAGGATACCTCCAACGGGGTTAGATCCGAAGAACGATGTGGAAACTCAACCGGACCTCTTCGTCCTATCCAGTGCCTAGGACAGTGCCTTGGATCCAGTGCGCAGGGCTTGTTGCTCTGCGAGGTCTCCCAGATCTGCCCTTGTGAACATCGCATACGGTACCACGAGTCTCAAATTTGTCCCTAAATGCGTGCAATTGTTACTCGCGTTGGCGGTTCTGTTCTGTACACACGTCTCCATTGTCTTTGAACTTCAACAACATTTCGGTTTTCCAAAAACACTTCAAAATTGCTTTCCGCTCTTCAAACGTAATCTTGGCTCCATTTTGTTGGAGCAACATTAGCATAATGTGAGTCACTTCTGTTTACAGAACATCATACTACACATTACTGTTGTTTTTCGATCCAACTTTGAAATGTATTAAATAGATATCTACTGTGAAAGTGTGTATACATTTTAAGGCACCATCATTTATTCAATATTTAAAATATTTACAAAGTTTTAAAAGTTGTGACTTTGGCAGTTACTGGTGTTATTCCTTTTTCAAAGTGTATCATTATTTTAGTATTGATTTTACAAACAAAAAAGTATGTATCTATATTTTACTTGTTATTAACAATACAGTGTGATTACTTTATAGACATATGCCAATGTTTCATCCTAAATGCTACAACGTTACGAAGTTATAAATATATTTTCGATATACTTTTTTCCAAAAATAACGTAGTTGAAAGTTAAAGCCAAAAATAGCGAATAACGTAAAGTGAGGGGCATTCTCAAACTTTTCACAAGCACTGTACATTTTCACACAGCAAAGCAGAGCAAGGTGGCTGCCAGAAAGAGCAACAGACTACCGCGCACGAACAGATGTGGGGATTCCCACATCTCTCATTACTAAACTGTGCAGCGGCCCGGATAAGTAAAACTGTCGTTTAGCGGCTGAAAGCGGTTTACGGCAAGTCCTCTCACCTGTTGGTAAATCTTCCTCTCCAACCAACTCACTTAGAAGATCTGACACGCCAGCTAATCCCACATAATACTGAAATTTCTTTATAATCTAGCAAGGGCTACATGACACTGGATGGTGATGTTTTTTGGGTCAAAAATTACCTTTAAATTTCTGTATGGTGCACTAAATTCCTAATTTTTAGTTGTGCCTTCTATAGAAAACAAACTTCACATTTTTGGCATGGTTATTGTGAAGCGATTTTTGACAATGAAAATTCCAACAGTGATGATACTGGCTGCCTCAAACAGGACAAAACGCTTGAAAAAATATATAGGACTTTCATTTAAAACTGGCGTCTAGATAAGTTCCTATTTAAAATCATTGTAATTCATACAAAAGACACGCCAATTAAGACATTGAGGGTGAAGTTTAAAACCAATGTTGAATATACTTCAGATATTCACTTCTTCGTCCCCAATCATTTACCTACCTCATAATTACTAAATTTTAAAGAAAAGTTTGTATTTATATTGCTCCTATTGTTTTTAATCGCTGCCTGGCCACCTGAATGTAGAGAATTCTCAAGTGTATTAGCCAAATGAAGTATTGTAGAGATGCTTGTCTTTATTAGAGAAGTCTCTGTTCAACATTTTAACCAAAATTGTCTAATAGAGCCGAAAGCCTTTCCTTGTAACTTAATTTCACACTAAGGAGTCTCGGTAAGGGTCTGAAACAGGGTTTAAGCAAGGAGTAAAAATTGTCACAAAAATATACAAATAAAAAAAACCTTATTTATGCAATTTACAATAACTTGCGCAACATTCCGAACCATTACACATAATGATAAAATGAAGAAGATTTGCAGAAACAAAAAGTGTGTAATTTACTTGTTGAAATTTTATTACTTTCAAAGTTTCTACATGTCTTAACACACTGATCCATTTGCCTACAAATATTACGTCCTATGATATACAAATATGTAAACACAACCCTACGGAGTTCACCAAACTGAAAATTAATTACATTAGTTAACCTTATTTCGCCTGACTGCAAAGGATTTTGCTAAAAGTAAACACTTCTTAACCACTAGATCACGTTATAACATTTATTGCAAAATTTCTGATTGGTAAACGCATTAGAGACACAAATTACTGTAATTCCTACATTATTTCGAGCTGCCTCTATCGAACGTTTGATGTTGCTTTCTGTCTGACTTAGTTGTGAGATTTCAAACCACTAATCGTGCTAAAGCTTCAAAGTAAGTGACTTCCTACCGCAAATGTTTACTTAACAAACTCTTTACCCCAAGATAACAAATCAACAGACACTACAACAATGTGTATGCCTGCTAGTACAATATTTAAATCTTTAGACTTATCGTACGTTTAGAGAAACAATTTACACCACATTAGAATACATATGCTTTTATGAACACACTAAACATTGAAAAAATTCGGAAAATCAAATTCAATATGGGTAGGTCCTTAAAACTGTATTGTTATGGTAGCTCTTTAATAGATTCACAGAACTAAATCACAAACTACATATACAATAGAATTGCTACAGCATACTATATAAATGAATGAATTAAAAGAAATTGTAATCTAACTTATTGATATAGGTATACGAATTGTAAATGAAATCCATTTCTGGATACCTTCTTGATACCTTCACTACCTTCTTAAACATTGTTCATTCTATTAATCTATTAATTTAAATGTACAAACTGTTCAGAGCTTATCTATGATCACATTTTCTTCATAATCATCCACATTTCTGATATTTTTGGATTAATTATTTTGAATATACCCGTCTAATCGAAGTCCCAAAGCTTTCATTTTAATTTATAAGTAATTTATTTAAATTGTGGATTTCACAACTTGCCTATCCTATGACGAAAGCCGTTATATATAGCAAAAGTTAAAACAATGTGGCGGTTGCATATTTGCACATTTATATTGAAAGTTTGCAACCTTTTTAGAAGTCGAGTAGTAAAGTACTACAAATACAATTGTGGCTTACACCCTTGTCTGACCTATAGGCATGTTTCAAATATTCCCATCATAATTTATATCACACAAAACCCTGAAGTGAGAAATTGGAGATGTAATCTAAGGATCCGCGTAATTTTGAAATATCTTGCTTTTGCTAAAAGTCAGAAACGGCACATATATGATCAGGAACACGTAATGAACAATTGAAACAACAGAAGTAATTTACAGAATCAATTGCTGACTGGTAAAACATCCAAATCACCGACGATATATAGCAGTATTTGTGTCATTTAGTGAAGTATCCACTAAGAATTAGGGTACCAGCGAGAGGCTCAGTCAATGACTTTACCGGGAGCAAATCTCTTGGGGCAGAATATCCTATTTGGTTTTTTCGTGGTTTCCCCTGGTCACTTAGGCAAATGCTATGATGGGTCTTTATTTCCATGACTTTTCCCCTTTCCCTTTTCATATGATTTCTTTATACCGTTGCTTCAAAAGTGGCAGGCAAGGTGGGCTGATGCGACGTGACGGGTGGCTTGCCTTTTGAAAGGATTTCTGCCCCGGCGTCCGGAATGGAAGCGATCCTTCAGTGTCAAGATGTTCTATATGGAAACAATTTTAGAGACCTCGTCTACGTTCGTATCCCTTCATCCCTTCCTCCCTGAGGGCGTGGACACAAACGACAGCAGTTGAGAAGCGCTGAATTACCGAAATATCCTTCTCAGTACCTAGCAATCCATTCCAAGGAGCAGGGTGTGCTGAATCGCTAGAAGTGGTAACATAACAACCGAAGAAACAAAAAAGTAGTAAAGGTGCCACAAACGGTCATTACGTTTAATAAATCACATACGAGGTCTGCTCAAATGTATCGCGAATTTTGTGTTTTTTCAAAAAGTATTTATTTATTCATGAATATCTATTTTGTCCCCTTTAAAGTAATCCCCACCAGATCCAGATATTATACACTTGTGCCAACGTTTTTTTCCAATCCTCGAAGCACTTTAAAAATCGTTTTTTTTTTTTTTTTGTGATCTTGTTCAGCTCCTCCTTCGATGCCGTCTTTATCTCCTCAATCGTGGCGTAGCGTCGTCCTTTCATGGGCCTCTTCAGTTTTGGGAACAAAAAAACGTCACAGGGGGCCAGGTCTGGGGAGTACGGTGGCTGCGGGATCATAAGTGTGTTGCTTTTGCCCAAAAATTCGCGCACAAGCAACGATGTGTGAGCAGGGGCGTTATCATGGTGCAAAAGTCAATTTTTGTTCTTCCACAAATCCGGGCGTTTCTGGCAGATTGCTTCGCGCAAATTGCGCATAACTTGCAGGTAATATTCCTTATTGACAGTTCTACCCTGTGGCAAGAACTCATGATGCACCACGCCCCTGCAATCGAAGAAAACTGTAAGCAAAACCTTCACAATCGACCGAACTTGACGACCTTTTTTCGGTCTTGGCTCTTGTGGCAGTATCCATTGGGATGATTGAGCTGTTGTTTCTACGTCATAACCATAAACCCATGATTCGTCACCAGTTATGATCCTCTGGAGCAAATTTGTGTCGCGGACAGAGTTCAACAGCTCCCTAGCAACGTTAATGCGATGGTGTTTTTGGTCGAAATTGAGCAAACTTTGGTACGAATTTTGCGGCGACCCGTCTCATGCCCTAAATCATTGGTAAAATTCGAATGGTACGAGTCAGTCGATATGTTTAGGTCCTCAGCAACTTCTTTAACGGTGATTCGATGATTGGCCAATACTATTTTCCTCACTTCTTCAATGTTTTCGTCTGTTGTTGACGAGCTCGGGCGTCCGGGACGCTCTTCGTCGTTCACATCTTCTCGACCCTCTGAGAACATTTTGTACCACCGATAAACGTTGCTTTGGTTCAAGATAGCTTCACCATATGCCACATCCAACATTCGTAATGCATCCGCGCACTTAATTTTTTGTTTTTCACACAAAATTTGATACAGATTCTTTGTTCCATTTTTTGGAATAGGCAAAAATCGAAGACGAGCCAAAACACCTCCAAGCAAAATAGCTGTCAACAATTACTGAACATTCAAAATGGCCGAACTTGTCAACATAAGTGAGGGACATGAGTACCAACATAACGCCACAAAACAATCGAAAATCGAATATACGTAGCCCGCGGAAATTCAAAATTCGCGATACTTTTTGAAGAGATCTCTCGTATCTGTGATCAAAATAAACATTATAAAATTGCACAGATGAATTTTCGTTTGCAGCTTCTGTCTGGCGTCCTTGCAAGAGAGCAAGGATGTTATGACATTTCCTTAAGGAATTTTCCCTTCATGAGCGAAGATTCGAAGAAGGTTCGCTGGGTAGGAATCAACTGACGCTATAATAAGCCAGCGCCTTGGGAACTTCGATCGTAGCTAAGAGATTTTCCGTAAAATTAATTATAAAGGTCTACATAGGGCGATGTTATACATGCTGAAACAAGCATAAAAGAGTGTGGTATAAATATTCTATCAGTTTCCAGCATCTGACCTTCCCTCTCCATAGTCCAATTATCTCTTACCGCAAGGAGCAGAAGAGGTTCTTTGTGCGGCTGGGAGGACTCTCTGATTGCGAACACCATCCGATCAACCCGGAAAACAACAAGCGCGCTACATTCTTAATGCAGAAACTTTCAAAATTAATTCAAAGTGCCTCATGGAGTAAGCAATCAAAACAGGCCACCCTCTTCTTTCTTATGTACTCCATTTTAACTTGTGGCAAAGAATGAAAGCACGATGAAGAAAGAAAGAGACGGAGAAAAAGTATTTTGTAGCCACAGAACTCAGAATGCAGTTAAAAAGAAGGATATATATTGGATTTGCCCTGCTTTGCTAGCGTCAGCTTAAAGATACGAAACTTGATGAAATTGTTATAATGTTTCCTTTCCTTCGAGAGAATTTCTCTCTACCCCTTTCTTAGTCCCTTTACGTATTGATTACTCCTTTATATAATTCGGCATTTTATAACTCAGCGATGTATGGAAACTTCTTTTTGAAAAAAATAACAAAAGGGTAAAAGCAAAGGTGAGCTAAAGGTTGCAGGAAAGAGACGAGAAGAAAATCTTTGAGGGCTCTATAAAAAGAGATCCACTGGTATAGGAAAATTTGTAAACAAAATGTAAAATTGAACAAAACATTCTTCATGTAAAAATGTATGTAGATAATATGCGAGAAATATTTAAGGACTATATCATTTCCTCAACTTCCTCATTACTAACAAATAGAAGAAGATATTGTACACCCTTTAATTTAAATCCTACTATAGATCAATATTTTTCCTTTCTATCATAAATACCGAGGGAGCCAAAAGTGTATGCGCACTTTCAAGTAGATATCCATTTTATATATTTCAAAGTTGGGCCGAAAAACAACAGTAATGTGTAATATGATGTTCTGTAAACAGATGACTCACACACATTATGACAGCGCTGCCACGTGACAGCAACAATGAACAAATGAAGCCAATATTATCGTATGATGTTCTGTAAACAGCTGTGACTCACATTACGTTATGCTAGTGTTGCTATAACAAATTAAAGCCAAGTTTATTGTTTAAACAGCGGAAATCAATTTTAAAGTGGTATTGGAAAACTGAGAATGTTGTTAAAGTTCAAAGGTAATGGAGACGTGTGTACTGAACAGAACCGCCAACGTGAGTAACAACTGCACGCATTCGAGACAAATTTGAAACTCGTGGCACTGTATGCGATGTTCACAAGGGCAGATCTAGCAGATCACCACATTACCACTGAGATGTACCTGCGTACCTTAATTACAATCTTCCAAGGCACTGAATAGGACGAGCAGGTCAGATTGAGTTTCCACCTCGTTCTCCGGATCTAACTCCGTTGTACTTCTACCTATGGAGAACTCTTAAGGATGTTGTATACCGTAGAAAACCAGCTACACTGGCAGCACTTCGGGAAGAAATTGAAACGGCATGTGCTGCAATCGCTGAGAACACTTTCGCAAACGTTACTCAGTCAGTACTTCAACGTACTCAGAAGTGTATCGACGCCGATGATTGAGCAACTGTTGTAACTGTAAAAGTCTAAGATGATTAATGATCATTTTCTGTTTTTAATTCGGTTTTGTTATGTTAACACAGTTTTTTGTTTGCTAGAAGTGTGTATACACTTTTGACACCCTCTGTATAGATTAGTTACGGGTACATCACTCTTAAAGTCTTTTTGGCAATATGCATATTTTCCTGATACCTACCTGTACACTGCTTCCGCATTCATATTTATTTGGTTATACACTACAACTATAATCAAAATATTAATATTTGGTAACACAAAGAAAGCTTTGTACACTTACTAAAATACTTTCCAAAATAAAATACTAGATAAATTCCAAAAGTTTTCAGCCTAAAGTATAAAACTCACGTCAATTTTAAAATACCATAGATGACAGGCAGTTTCATGTATTTAGAAGTTAACGCACCTGTTTCAACGATTTACACCCACCATCATAGATAATCCATGATACCGCTACGGAGCTGCTAAATTAGTTATGTCCCACAATAGTCTCACATGCCAATAACGCGTAGCATGCTAAGTTTCTGCAAAGTTAATATATTGAGTAGCATTCTGTGATAATGTGTCACAAAAGAATTGCTATCAAATAGGGATTGTGTAGTGTTTATGAATGAGCTTCTGTTTGATGTTTTATCGGGAAAGAATAGGGTTAACAGTTTTCCCTTGGATGATATAGCACAGTGGTCTTAGACAGGCCAAATACGGGCTAACTTGCTCATCAGTGCATAATGTAAGAATATTATACAAGTGTTACGTGTTCCTACCAACCCTTAGAGCGGCAGAAAAAGGAAATTCGCTTTGTGTGTTTCCGTGTTACGTCACTTAGCGCTATTTTTTATATCGTTTTCGTTACACATGTGCACTCTGCAGTTCTGTTCTGCTTATTCAACTGCAATGTAATCAATGCAGACTGGAACAAGCCGTGCTTACGGCGTACGTGCATTTAAACCGATACATCTTAACGTATTATTCGGTTATTTTCATATAGAAATCATGCGGATTTTCTTTTCCACCACCTCCTGCTGCTCAATTTTTATGTGTGAAGAACGTGACCTTGACATGCCTGATATTAGGCATTGAAAAAAGATGTTTTCGCAAGTAACTGCGTGCACCATCAATATATCTCATGCGTTTGAACATTGATAGTTGCAAATACGCCTTCCTTGGAGGTTTCTGCACTTTATCTAAAGACCATTGTATCCAGGAAATGCTAAGAAATCTTCATCATCTCAAAGGCTGTTGCTTAGCGCTTATATATTCTTAATAAACAGGTATAATTCATTATTGCACCAGAACACGGTAATTTGCCACTATCATCTCTTCTTTGTTGCTAAACTTATCCTGGTTTAAATAGATATCAGGCAATTCCATCGATTCTCTGTCTGCAACCTCTGTGATCATTGCTCCGGATGCCTACTGGAGTGATGGATTGAAGACCGTAGCGGTTGCCATGAAGGCCCAACAAGAACCCGGTAACCAGCGGAAGTGGCTGTGGTAGTCTATAAGTCAAAATAGCATCCTATTTGTAGTTAACTTCATGTTCAGAGTCACCTGATCAGATTCTGTTCTATTGTCCTGTCCTATATTTGAGCACGGATGGGGATAGCTACTAAGTACTGTATGTAACCTATCATACCACCTGCCAAATTTTCCCTTCTCTACCCTACTCGGGGTGTCCAGGGCAATGACCCGAATTCTATGCATTTTTGTCAACCATCCTTATTTATGAGTTTCGAGCTTGATGAGTTTGGAGCAATGGTCCATTCCAGGTCCCTGGTCTGGAAACGTTCACCAGTGATTCAAGACGGCGAGGAAATGTTTATGGGACCCGATTGCAGCTATGGTCATGAAACAGAAGTGCTTTTTAATGAAGTGAGTATAAGGAGGAAGAGAAAAAACTAAAGATTGTGGAATGAGGTGGAGAAAAGAGAAGATCTCGCCAAAAAAATAACAATTTTCACTTTACCTACTATAAGCACCATTCCTACATCTGTACACCGCCACGGATGGCCGAGGTCGTTAAGGCTCGTACTCGGAGCGGGAGATCTGCGGTTCGAACCCGTCAGAACCATCCTCCCTGACTGAGGTTTTTCCCAGGTTTTCCTCAGTCGTCATAAATGGCAAGTGCCGGGGAGGCACCCTAAACTTCGGCCTGGAACGTTTCCTTTCTTAAAATAAAAAATCCTTTCCCAATATATCATCTCATGTATCACCAGTGTTCACCGCCTGTGGTGCCTCAGTAGTAAAAACGGGCGTTACACGAATAAAAAAAAATAGTCTGTACCCTCAGCTTTGGCATTCCAACGTTGCACCCAACTGAGTTATTGGAACAGCAAATGTGGACAAATTTTCTTAATTTAAATTCATCAATTATGTTACAAATGGAACGATGCTTAAAATAATGAATTAGAAAAGAGACAACGAATTAAAATAAACTAAACACTTGTCAAGCTCGAAGTCTAGCCATGAGGAGTCTCTGCTCCCTAACGGGCTAAAGCAAGTACAAGCACTAGCGGATAATCAATGTATAACAACCAGCGTAAATCAGGCGGTGGAAAGAAACAGCGTTCATTACTCTGCAACCTGCAGATCCTGTCAAAGGCTCGTTCAACTTTTCAAAGCCCACTGGCAGTACACCACAAGGTAGCACAAAAAGCAGCAAAGTCCGCGGTTAGGGGCGTCATAAACAGAGCCCCTTATAAAGTCGGGAACGTTTAACGTCGCGGTAATTCAAAGAAGGGACAAGCTGCAGACATCGACAGCGGGGCTATTGAAAAAGCTTCGGAGTGCTGTTTTTGTTTTCGCCTCTCGCTTTCTCTGCGACTGGGTGGGTATTCCATCAAGGAGCGCACGTCTGCAGCACTCGGCGCACACACTCACACGCGTTTACGTGACCTGTCACAACTAAATCGCCAACACAGCGGCCAGCCTTCAAGTTAAATGTTTTCTACGCTCCATCACAACATTTGTTGTGAAATAAATTTGCTTCGTGGAACAAAAAATGTCCAGTTTTAATGCTTTGAAAAGAATGAGTCGCTCGGAAAATGCAGTTCGCACACATTTGAAAACTTTTGAAGTAATAAATGTGCAATATATGAAGACATTTTTGGTAAACATAACTCGGGTTTCCAAGGTTGAGCTGTTACAGAATTTTGCATTCATTTCACAGTTTGTGTGCTGTCAGTTTTTTGTTGGAAATTGTTCCCAATATGCTTTGTGCTTAATTTATGAAAATACAGGAAAAGAAGACACCAGCCGTAATAACACTGTATACAGAGGGTGCCAAAAAATGTATCTTCAAGTAAAGAAAAACTGTGTTAACATAACAAAACTGAATTCACACAAACAGAACATGATGAACACTAATCATGTTAGACTTTTACAGTTACAACAGTTGCTCAAAATACCCCCCGTCGACTTCCATACACTTCTGAGTACGTTGAACTACTGATTGAGCAACGTTTGTGAACGTGTCCTCAGCGATTGCAGCACATGCCGTTTCAATTTCTTCCCGAAGTGCTGTCAGTGTAGCTGGTTTTCTACGGTATACAACATCCTTAAGAGTTCCCCATAGGTAGAAGTTCAACGGAGTTAGATCCGGAGAACGCGATGGAAACTCAATTGGACCTCTTCGTCTTGGATCCCGTGCCCGGGCTTGTTGCTGTGCGAGGTCTCCCAGATCTGTCCTAGTGAACATCGCATACGATGTCTCAAATACGAGTCTCAAATTTGTCTCGAATGCGTGCAATTGTTACTCGCGTTGGCGGTTCTGTTCTGTATACGCGTCTCCATTGCCTTTGAAATTCAACAACATTCTCGGTTTCCCAATACCACTTCAAAGTTGCCTTCCCCTGTTCAAACGATAATCATTTTGTTGTAGCAACACTAGCATGATAATGTGAGTCACATCTGTTTACAGAACGTCATACGATAACCTTGGCTTCATTTGTTCATTGTTGATTTACTTGTCACGTAACAACGCTATCACAATGTATGTGAGTCACATCTGTTTACAGAACATCATACTACACATTACTGCTGTTTTTCGGTCCAACTTTGAAATATATTAAATAGATATCTACTGTGAACGTGTGTATACATTTTTTTGACTCCCTCCATATTTCTAAAGAGAAAACGGCCCTCAGATCAAGACAACGTTAGACGCTATCCTTGATAAGTCTTCTACTTTTAAACTGATTCACATCTGGGTTGCTGAACGTAAACGCAGTCGGACAAGTTGAGAAAACAAGCATAGCAGTGGAAAACCAACAAAGATGACAGCGGAAGGTATTATCTGAAACATTCATCAAATCGCTTTGGATGATCGTTAGAGAAATATCAGCTATGCTAGGATCTCAATTAAATAGTTTTTAAACATCTTGCATGAACATCTGGCTATAGGAAACTTGTGTTTATTGGGCGTCGCGTGTGCTCAATGGACCAGGAAGTTGTTTCAATGGCTATTTCGACTGAAATTTTGCATCGGCTACATCTCTGAAACAAACGAGCATTTAAAACAGTGCACAAACGGTTATGATCTGTTTCAAAGAAAGGAAATAAAACACTATCTGAAGATAACGCCATGCCTACCATGTTCTGCGATTCACAGATGTTTTTTTTTAATTGACTAAAATCTGGAAAAATCGCCGCTGGTGAATATTTTGCTAATCCATTGCAGAATTGAACAAAGAAATGAGAAAGTATTATAGCATATTTTTAAGAAGAGCCTTTTTTTTCCGCCAGGATAACATGTGCGCGAAAATTAATGAAGTGAGGGTTGAATTATTGCAGTATCCACCTTACTCGTCAGATTTAGACTTTCATCTATTTCCAAATCTCAAAAACGACTTGGAGGAAAAACAGTGGATATAGTGAAGTGATAGTGCTGGCAAGTACTTTTTTGTAGACCTTGACAAATCGTTCTATAAATCAACTACAGAATATAGACTTTGGAGTACTTTGGAATGGGCGAAGTGTATCGAACTGAACGGAGATTACGTTGAGAAATAAATAGATTTAAGCTAAATTAACGTTTTACATCTTTTTTATTTACCTTATTTATCAAACAGAACGCGTATAATGGTGTATGGATTCTGTATATGGCAATTTTTTAAAAATATACTTTATTTTATTGCAATGGGCAAGACCTTTTTGATTATAAAATTTGAACCATCATGCCTCACGATAAATTGTATCAAAAGCTTTTTTTTTTGTTCATTCTGAATTTTTAACCGATTATATATCTACAATTGATCTGGTTACAAAAGTATTATGGGAAGGTTTTTTCTTTAACAGTCTTGAGGAGTGGAATAATATGTGGAGAAAATTTAAAAACAAAATTTAAGAGGATTTCGACCATACGGAACTTCTAGAGGCAATGGAATGGGAGAGTTTTGGGAAAGAAGAGACAATTTAGATATAAATAGAGGCTAGGATTAAAGATATGGGTAGACAGGAAGTATTTAGTACTTTTGGAGATAAAAGTACAAAGTCCGCTCTCTGCTTGTGTAATAAGCAGAGTCTGGAAGTTCAGACATTTATTTTCGTTAGAATAGGCAGGCAAAATGCATTTAAAACACTGAAAATAGGCAGTTATATCATTAAAATAGGCATTTAAGATACTTAACGATTTCTTTATCACATAATTAAAGTACTTAAGCTTAATTTTCTTGAATACAAAGATATTTTTTCAAGGCATCGACTGTCACAGTAAGCCACATATCAGAGAGAACATTTTACATCATGGAAAAAGAACGTTCTACTTCCACTGAAGTGATTGAAGCATATTTAAAGCAAGTTATTTCGGAAGAAATCATACCAGTTACAACAGAGCATTTAACTTTCAGGACATCATAAAAATGTTGACCAAGATAATGTAAAGCAGTTTTGAATAGTCCTGGCGAATGAGAAAAATATGCACAGTGGTTTCTGGTCGAGTGCATTTTCTGTTTATGAGTTTGTAGAGAAATCAAGTTAGTATCTCTGAGCACATTGTAGGGACGGTTTATTGCACAGTTGCACCGCTCTCATCTTTTTTATTGCAAGTGTTTGTTACATTTATGAGCTGAGATGTTAACCATCACACAAGGTCATTTGCCAGGACTATTCAAAACTACAGTACTTCTTTGTTCTATCTATTTCCTGGTATTTGTGTGACTGAGGCAACCTTTCGTTCCTCACACTAATGAAGGCTCTGTAATTTAAAGACCTTTGAATGGATTGAGGAGAAAGTTTTTGACTGTTTGAAAAGAGACAAATGTATGAGAAGATTCTCAATATATATGTTTGAGAGGGATACATGCCATTAAATTTTTTAATGCTTTTTCTTCGGTACTTTGAAATTCTTTGTGTGCTTTTATTAAAATGAAATATCTACTAAATCCAAAACAGCGAAAAAGGGGGAGGGAGCAAAATAAAAACTGGCCCTGTCGACCCCAAATGTACGTAAACATATTCTTTTCTATCTGACTCAAATATACCCACCCAGATAGAAAGGTCATTTTACCTAACTTCCTGGCTCTGTAATAAGTTTATATTAACAGTGTGTGGGGTAAAGAAAAATATATAGAGCGTTGTAGTAAATCCGGGTTGGTACGTTTTGCATGGACTAGATCAGATGTGATGAAGTTGAGAGGAGTAAGAATAGAGATTAAAATAGTGAGATGTTCTTCATATGAAGCTGTAGATAATGATTTACATTAAGGAAACAAATTTACAGGAAGCAATTACAGCGAGTTAATATACACTCAGAAATGTTAAAGGAAAATAACAGTATTTAGGTACTAGTTCTATTTGGGCAAAGTGAGAGAAAAATTAATCATCAAATTGGGGTGGACTGCTCTAGATTAAGAACTATATTTTATGTTTTATTTACGGACGTTCTTTAACATCTCAGGTCACCAGCGTCCCATTCAATTCAGGGCGTGAAATGGCCGACAAATTTTGCTCAGAGGCCTCTTTTTTCAGACTTGAGGTTTTTTATCGTGCCGTAAATGTACGACACGGGAACCACGGCTTTACTTCCCTTCCGAAGGAAGACACACTTAGGATTTTTACGCCCGAAAAAATTCATCGATCTTGGCCGGGTTTGAACCCGCGATCTTGGGTTTAGAAGGCAAGTATGGTTACCGCTACACCACCAGGACCGATAGATTAAGAACAGTCGATAAAATTGTTCCATTTGAAAAAAACGAAACTGTTCTAGAAATACATTTTCTAATAATTGTTGGAATCTCTGTGCACTACATTGAACTTGAGAAAACTTCATTTCGGCGAAAACAACACGCAAATGTCACATTTTGTATCAGAAACAGCCACGATGATAATTTTAGTTGATTCACTCTGTATATGTAAACAACAGAAATTAAATTCGTTAGAGCAGTAAAAGGACACACTAAATTAGAACAGATAAAAATAAAGACACACAGATATATTTGTGTGTTTTTATAAAGTTAAAAATGATATATGAAAAACAAGTAAAAATAATTAAGAATTGACAATACGCTCACGTGAGGTAGGAATACGAGACCTCTTATAATCCATGAAGAAGTGATTTTTCCCTCAATATTCTACAACTTTAAACATTTTTATCTTTTAAAATAGTCCTGTATACTGAGTTGGCAACCCTGTAGTTACGGTGTGTGCTGTTCTGCACAGTAACATAGGTTGCGGTCAAGGTCTCCCATGCAAGACGATTTGGAGGAAGTTGCTACGGAGTTGCTATGCTGTTAATTTCAATCACAGTCATTCTCTGGTGGTGCTGTCTCATTTGCGGTTAGCTATAACGACGAGTTTGCTTGTTATGCTCATAATCTGCCCTTTGTGGTCGCTCAAGTTTTCCTTTGATGAATGCAGCTGTGGTTGGAACAAACTTAGCATTACGCTATGAAGTTATATCGAGCTGTAAACGAATGGGGGACTCGTTTAACACGCGTTTTGCATCAAATATCATGAAGAAAACAGTACAGTCTCAGAAAATACTCTTTAGGTAAAAGTCACATTTAGAAAGTAATTCCAAACATGCTTAATTAGTTCATTAAATATTCAAAAAATAAAGCATATCTCTTATCAGAGTATATAGGAAATATTAGAGGTTTTCTGCTTTTTTTTTTTTTTTTTTTTTTTAATTTTCACAGTACAACGCTCAACATTTTAAAAACCACAATCAGTGGAGAAGAATTTTGACGTTTTGAAAAACAATTAAAAAAATAATTGCAGAACTTCTAAATACAACATCTAAAAGACTTTTAGATTTTCACTTTCATTAAAAACATAATGTATACACAAGTGAAAAATCTATAGGGTGTTTTGTTAGATACTATTATTTTACTAAATTTATATTGATTTATTTCAACGCTTTGAGTCGTAGAGATAAATTGCTTTGTTTCAAAAAGCATTTTACGCGTGCAGGGGTAATCTTTAAGTTTAAGTTAAATAAATTAACTTTAATTCTAAACAGCACGAACGAACATAATTAATAAAAATGTAGCAATCCTTCAGATAACTTTTACTCAATCTCTGTGTCACATCTATATATAAAAGTAAAAATAAATTCACCATGTCGGTACCAACATTTGTAATTAAATTAAGACGCGAAGGTTATTATTTTTTTTATAATACCTGATCACAATGTTACCAAAGTAACTTGATATTTCTACATTTTCTGCCCACAAGAGACATTTCAGGAAACAATTTCTAGATTTTTTTATTTATTTGGTTTATTTACGGACGCTCTTTAACATCTCAGGTCATCAGCGTCCCATTCAATTCAGGGCGTGAAACGGCCGACAAATTTTGCTCAGAGGCCTCTCTTTCAGGTTTGAGGTTCTTTATCGTGCTGTAAATGTACGACACGGGACCTACGGCTTTAACTTCCCTTACGAAGGAAGCCATACTTAGGATTTTTACACCCGAAAAAATCCATCGGTCCTGGCAGGGATCAAACCCGTGATCTTGGGTTTAGGAGGCAAGTATGGTTACCACTACTACACCACTAGAACCGACATTTCCCGAAATCGTGAACAACACTTACAGATTACCGTTAAAGATATAACATTTTCATTTCTACTTTTTTATAATTTAAAACATGTCTAGCAGAATAACTTCATTATGATTATTTAGAATTAACCGCCTTTATATCTTTAGGAAACATTTGTTTCTATCCTGGAGCTATGGAAAAGAAGTATTTACATTACTGTCTTTGCAATATAAAACTATTCTGAAATGTATGCTAATGTATCATAAATAAAACAATTAACTCATGAAAAGAGTACGTTAATCAAATATGAAATATTTTCAGATATGTAAAAATATTCCTGACGAAAAAATATGTACAAAGAATATAGGTGCAGAAAGAGAGCTTGAGAGTAAGTATTTTAAAATCGGGAACGAGAGGTCTGAAACACTTCAATGTGGAGTTACAGACATCGATATGGATCAATGTTATAACTACGTTGCGATGTGACGTGTGTTCATATTCACATGTACTGTCACAAGCAGGTTGAACCTCATTCTAACCACAAGTCACGCACAATGTTACAGCGTACAAGTTTTCGTCCAAGTGATAGGACTTTTGAGAACTGTAGTAAGTTTTATGTGATATTACTGCAGTCACTTCAATTAATTAACTACTGCTGTGATTCACTGAAGTACGTTTTGACAGACTTATTTTTTTTATTTAAATATAAGTTGTGGTTTCAGCTCTCTTGGTGATAATAACCGCATTTGTAGCTGTCGGTCCTGGTGATCTAGTGGTAACCATACTTGCCTCCTAAACCCAGGTTCGCGGTTTCGGCCCCGGCCAGGACCGAAGAATTTTTTCGGGTGTAAAAATCCTAAGTATGGCTACCTTCGGAAGGGAAGTAAAGCCGTGGGTGGGTCCCGTGTCGTACATTCACGGCAGGATAAAGAAACTCAAGTCTGAAAAAAGAGACCTCTGAGCAAATTTTATCGGCCGTTTCACGCCCTGAATTGAATGGGACGCTGATGACCGGTGATGTTAACGTCTGTGAATAAACCAATCCAAAAAATGTAGCTTTGAAATGAACCCCTGCAACACCACAACTTAGCGCCTGAGATAATTTGTTTTTATTCTTGAGATGTTTATTTTTGGATTCTTTCCTCTCGTGTATTTTTCTGCGTATTTGTTCCTTCCTCTATAAAAGATCTTTCGAAGACATACAAATCACAGCTTTCTTCTTCTCTATAGGCTTTGTAACATTCTTTTTGAGGAAACGAGAAACACATTTCTTCGTTATACATTTCGCCAGTAAGCAGCTTTCCTTAGTATTATTGATACAGTAGTAGTCAAGAAAGGAAAGCAAAAGAGACGGGAGAAAACAGAACCTACGTTAAATTTTGTACTTCTTTCCCTGCTGTATGACTATTTAGGTGTTAAGTTAGGTTTAGGCAGCAGTAAAATGAACTCAACTTTACTTCTACAGTGTGTAAATAGCTCTTGCAATTGAATTTATGGAAATGTGTTCGTAATTTAAAGCGAATTTTAATAGACATATCCTACCTTTGGTGTGTGATGCAACAAAACTTGCTGTTATGTGCTCATATCTTCCTCTGCTCATGATGAAGTCTTTCTGATGATCTGAAAAATTAATATTATATTAAAAATCTACATTAATCTATTATAAAAAGCGAATTGCTATTATTAGAAAAATACAAAAAACAATTTTAATAATTAAGGGTCAACAATAAACATCCACTCTACCCTAGAATACTAAACGACAAATAAAGAATGTCTCAAAAGACGTTTGCAAAGATATATTTTATTGGAAATAATAATAATAATAATAATAATAATAATAATAATAATAATAATAATAATAATAATTAGGAAGCGTCCCGGATAAAAAGAAGTTTTAAACTAACAGAAACAAGAAAAATATTTATTATAGTTATTAATGTAAAGACTTATTATTATAACTAATAAGTTATATGGATAATGATAAACCGTATAATATATATATATATAAAATTTTGATACTGTTATTCAGTATGTTCCATAGTTATATTTTAATACTATATTTATATATATTACATATAAATATACAACATATAAAATATTTATAAATAGATATAAACATTTGATACAAATAAAAATACAACCATGGAACCTAATGAATAAGAGAAGAATCGGTACACACTAAAGTAAAATATTTTAAAGTGTTATATCTTTACAGATCCACTGTAACACAGAGGAAGATTAATATTAAGACAAGAATAGCTTATTACCAATATTATTCGATCTCTATTTCTACGAATTTATTTAAAGATGAAAAAGCAAGAATCTAAAGTATGATTATTCTTTGCAGAATACAAAGCAGTGTTTGCAAATGATGAAGAAAATTTTGCAAAAAAAAAAAAAAAAAAAAAAAAAAAAAAAATCCTCGTTGGATTGCACACAATATCTAAAGTGATCAATTAAAAGATTTAGTCAGTAAGAAAGTAAATCCAATTTGAAATAACACTAATTTAATAGGTAGCCAACAAAATTATATTTACACTATTTCAAACTTTTAAAAAATGTAGGAGAAGCATTTTAAAATGGCATAAATGGGAAATTTTTGGGAAATATTTTTAAAAATAAACTTTAGAATTTTGTAAGCTCCAACGTAACTACAAGGATATTAAAAATTAATTAAAAAAAAGTTTTTTTTAAATAGTGTTTAATTCCCGTTTTTACTACTGAGGCCCCCAGGAAGTGGACACTCATGATACATGTAATGCAATGATAAATTGGGAAGGGATGTTTTTTAAAGGAAGGAAGCGTTCCATGCCTAAGTTTTAGGGTACCTCCCCGGCATTTACCATTTATGAGGACTCAGGAAAGCCTGGAAAAAACCTCAGTCAGAGAGGACAGTCCTAGTGGAAATCGAACCCCAAACCTCCCGCACACGAGTCCGCGACTTAACGACCTCGGCCACCAGTGGCGGTTTAAAAGCAAAGGGCAAATGCTCGTTATAGGCTAAAGAAATAACATATTTAAGAAACAACTGATCATGAACGTAATATTTAAAATGCTATATGTTGTATTTTGAATGAACTTATTTTCTCTATAGTAATATTTATCTTCTTTCCTACCGAGTGACCGAGGTCTTAAGGCGCGGAATGAGAGGGGGAGGTCTGGTGTTCGAATCCCACCAGGATCGTTCTCCCTGACTGAGATTTTTTTCAAGTTTTTCCTCAGTCCTCATAAATGGTGAATGCCGGGGAGGTATCCTAAACTTAGGCTTCGAACGTTTCCTTCCTTTAAAAAAAATGCTTTTGGAATTTATTATTTCACCTCAGGTATCATCATTGTTCATCACCTGTAGTGCCTCAGTAGTAAAAATAGGCGTTAAACACCATTAAAAAAATTCTTTCCTAAGACAAATTTTTCTCGCTTGAAAACTTTCATTAAAGCAATAAATCACTACAGAAAAGTCTGCATCATTTTGGAGTATGGGATAGGTTGACAGCCTGGTGTTTTACTGAAAAAAAAAAAATATTAGAATAAAACAAAAGCATGAAAACACACATCAAAATATTTAAATATACGTGTATATGTTCAACGAAATAAGAGGCGTTAGTAAAAAGATGGTGTATTGGTATAAGGGGAAGTGTTGCCTAATCAATAAGGAAAGAAAAAATAAAAAATCTTATACTGATTCTAGTTTGATCAACTTTGAAGTCACTCTCGAAAGAATGCAAGAGACAGGATAAATATAAAAGTAATTTAAAACAAAGTACAATGCAACAACAGGTGGAATGGAATGGTCTGGAAAAGGCATCATGATGGAATAACCATTAGCGTTCCGTTCACAAGACTGACAGAAAAAAAGGAGATTTACCAAGGTGGATGAAGGGAAGGCTGAAGGAAAGAAATGTGTTAATAAAGAGTAAAAAATAAACATTCAGGAACTGAATGCCTTCAGCGGCGAAATCAACTTTACTGAGTTTATATTTTCAGAAATATCCATATTACAAGCATCCGTTTTAATCTTCTTTCACTATTTTTTTGCTATTTTTCTTGAAACTGTCTTGCAAAGTCAAGTCTGCGAGAAAGAAAAAGCCCTCTGGAAAGCAGAAATGATTATAGCCACGCTCCATTCCAACCTCACCGGCATCAAGTTTGCTTTAATTAAAAACTTTTTACCTTCTTTTCCCGCTCCTCCTCCCCGGTAATCGTTCTCACTTTAGCAAAGCATCATTCCCTTTCCTTCTATTTCCATTTTCTCTGGTTCACACGCGGAAGGTTTCGCCCTCCTTGCTGACCCAATTTACTCACTTTAAAATTTCTATTTCCTTCTAGGTATTCACCCATAATTTCACGCAAGTGCCTTGAGCGAATATAAAATAAGAATTGTATGAAAGCAAAACCTGCATTTCACAAATCTAGGTCAACTTAAGTACCAAGTTTATACATAATGCTTTTCGCTGCATAACCATGGCCATAGTTTTTGTACCATCCTAAGTTATTTATTACGTCTACGATATATCCGATTTAAAATGGTATCACAAAATATTATAAATGACATTAAATTACGTAGATCTTAAACATTGTTATAAATTTAGAACAAATAATTCATTCGATTTCTGTGTTTCTTGTTACTATTTAAATTCATTTAACATGACACATTGTTGGTTAATATCAACATAACACATAAGAAACGGAATACAGTTTTAAAATATTACTTTTTATAATATTAATTGTAAATATGAATAATTATAGTTGTAGCTTTTACATATCAGAGTACACAATAATTACTTATGATTTATTAATAATCAATCAGGATACAATAACTACACATAAGAATCAAACAATTATTGAGTGCAATTCTTCCATTTTCCTATACATTTAACACCTTGATAGTACCGCCACGGGTGGCCGAACGTTACGGCGTGGACTCTTAAGCAGAACGCCAGAGCTGTCCTCCTTGACTGAGGTTGTTTCCAGGTTTTCCTCAGTCCTAATAAATGGCAAATGCTAGGGAGGTAGCCTAAACTTGGACCTGGAACGTTTCCTTTCATAAAATAAATCCTCTCCTAATATATAATGTCGGTCCTGGTTAAGTAGTGGTTACCATACTGGCCTCCTAAACCCAAGATCGGGGGTTCGAACCCGGCCAGGACCGATGTATTTTTTCGGGCGTAAAAATCCTAAGTATGGCTTCCTTCAGAAGGGAAGTAAAGCCGTGGGTCCCGTGTCGTACATTTACGGCACGAAAAAGAACCTCAAGCCTGAAAGAAAGAAAGGCCTCTGAGAAAAATTTGTCGACCGTTTCACGCCCGGAGTTGAATGGGACGATGATGACCTGAGATGTTAAAGAGCGTCCATAAATAAACCAATCAAATAAAAATCTAATATATAATTACATGTTATGTATCATCAGTGTCCACCGCCTGTGGTGCCTTAGTAGTAAAAACGGGCGTTAAACACTATTAAAAAAAAACTTGATTCTATACGAAAAGGGAATATATTGACATAAATATTTAACAAATATTCAAGTATTCATTAACACAAATAATTCTTATCTTGAATAATTTTGTGTTTCATCATTACTCTCTTGAAGTATGCCCACACTTATAGCAATTTAGTCTCACTTTTCTAATCAGCTCCCTATTTTTCTCCTTTCCCTCTTCTTATATCTATCATAGTTTATTCCATATTGGTAAAATAAATTCTCCTCTCCCCTTTCGCAAGGGAAGTAAAGCCTTTGATCCCATGTCGTACATTTACGGCACGTAAAAGAACGTCAAGCCTGAAAGCAGAAGCTTATAGGTAAATTTTATCCGCAACTTTAAGCCCTGAATTTTGCTGGACGCTAATGGCCCGAGATATCCCTACATAAAATAAAACCTAAACGAATCGCTCAATAAACATTATTCATTTATAGATAGATCTCTTACACTTCCGGTCTGAACCATGCTATTTCTTCTTTCCATATTTTATCACAGATTTCAATATATTTTTCTCTTCCTTAGTAATTTTTATTGAAGGATTGTTTATTATTGAGATTGGCTCATAATTCCTGGTTTCATTGTTCTGAAATTTAGCGTTTATGGCAACACTTAAGTATTAAGTACATCTTGCCTCTTTTTCATACATCATAATCCGTAATAACGAACCCCAGTTTTGCATCCTAGAGGAGAACAAGTGTATGTGAATGAATTGAAAACAATACTATCCTTCATATTTTGTTATACACAATGAAATTTGACACTGTAGTCACATTTCTAATATCCATAAAATATTGCTTCAAAAGAAGCACAGCAGCACAGTCTTGTGCTGATTGATAATGCTACATGATGAAGTCAAGGTATTTCCTAACGGGAATTTTTAGTCATTAAATATATAAGTAATAAGCCCAACGTTCAAGAAGAACTATCTTTTAGCGAATTCCGAAGGAATAAAACTATTGCGGCTATACCCACAGATAGCGTTTGCAATAATAATCTATTCAAATCTGCATCGATCGTAACTGCTAGGTACCTACAATATATATACACAAAGGGTGCCAAAATGTATATACACTTTCACAGTAGATATCTATTTAATATATTTCAAAAGCTGGACCGAAAAACAACAGTAATGTGTAGTATGATGTTCTGTAAACAGAAGTGACTCACATACATTATGATAGCGCTACTACATGACAGGTAAATCAACAATGAACAAATGAAGCCAAGATTATCGTATGATGTTCTGTAAACAGTTGTGACTCACATTATGATGCTAGTGTTGCTGCAACAAAATGGAGTCAAAATTATCGTTTGAACAACGGAAAGCAATTTTGAAGTGGTATAGGAAAACCGGAATGTTGTTGAAGTTCAAAGGCAATGGAGACATGTGTACAGAACAGAACCGCCAACCTGAGTTCAGTTTTGTTATATTAACACGGTTTTTTCTTTGCTTGAAGTGTGTATACCTTTTTTTTTTGGCACCCTCTATATATTCGTGTGTTGCTCTAGCAGTCGCAATTTTTTACTTTTCTGAAGAAAACTCGGCATATAACCATCAATTAACAAACGACTCCTTAAGTTCCTTAACCAGCAAAATCTGATTATTGGAGGTTGGGTTTAACCTAAAGGGATTGTGTTAAAAAAAAATTAAAAATTGCTCTAGCGGCCGCATTTTGTGTATTTTCTAAAGAAAACCTTATTATTTCTTTAGAATAAATCGATTGAAGTAATAATAGCAATCGGGCCATTAAGAGTGGGGGTATACCTGAAAAATGAGTGGGGGTTAAAGCAAATTTTCAAAATTGCTCTAGCGGCCGCAATTTTACCTTTTTTTTTTAAAGGAAACTGGGTGTATGCCATGGAAATAAAATAAAAAAAATAGTTTGTGAATATCAGCGAAATCGAACTTTTAGGAGGGGAGGGGGCTTATCCAAAATTTAAAAATTGCTTTAGTGGCATTAATGTTTTTTCGCAACGAAAATCCATGTATAGCATTTAAATAAATAAGAAAAACATTTTCTGAAAATTAGGGAAACCAGGTCATTATGACTGGGGGTTTACTCGAAACCCAAAAGTTAAAAGTTGCTCTAGCAGCACTAATACATTTTTTTCACAACAAAACTTGGCATGTACCATTTAAATATAATAAGAAAAATAGCTTATAAAATTAAGGAAATTGACCCATTAGGAGTAGGGTATATGAAAACCAAAATTTAAAAAGCGCTTTTGCTTTTAATTTTCTCTCTATTGTTTTATTTTTAACAAAAGATAGCAAATGTGAAATGTTAATCTAATATGTGTGTGAGAATTATATTTGTATATAAGGGTTATCTGTAATTACCTTCAGAAAAAGTTAGTGTACATGTTTTTACCATAATAACATTTAAATTAAATTTCCAAGCCAATGTAACTTTGTTTTTATTTGCTTGTACATTTAATTGTTTCGGAATAGTAACATTTTTTTTTGTATTATTAAAACATATGAACATCTTAAATACGCAGTTTAACTGGAACTTTTGTTATTTATTTCAATTTTAGTGAAATTAAAGATGATACCAAGGGCTCAATTCATAAACATGTTACATTTAAAAATGATTAAAAATATTCACAAGTATGGCCTTGTCTATCCGGTCACATATTTCACTTAATTAATAGTGTTTTAATTGCTTTTAATGCCATAATAATGATATTTCTAAAAATGTGGTTTCTCTTTTGTAATACTTATAGGTTGCAAGAATTCTAATTTGTTCCTCTAATACCACATAGTAATACAATAACTTATTTCATTTCATTAATTAATAAGGCCTAATTTGGATTTTATATTAATTTTTATTAAAAGTTATTATTCACGGTGTGGGATTTGCTTAAATTACGCAGACCCTTCGTGACGGACTTGTATTTACATCAGGGATAAAGGTTACATCATCAATGAAATAATGTGCTTTCTAGGGGCAACATCTTCAGTTTTGAGGGAAATATAAATTTAACAAAAAGTGCAATGTTTGATTATAGCTAACATGTTCAATAGCAAGCTCTCAGAGTTTTAGATAAACATGTTGGAATAATAAGAGCTAAGACTACAGTGTTCCAAAACCTGCAGAAACGTGACGACTAGAGATAAACAGCATTAGTGACGAAACATAAAGAAGAATAATACTATTATTATAATTACTATCTTTATTATTGAGCAAGCATTATTCTTTAGTTTTCAAAGTCTGTAAATATGAAGTCAAAGTAAAGAGCAAGTTCAGAATTAGCTGTAAAAGTTTAAAGATCTGGAGATATGAGGAAAAAAGATACCGAGTATGCAAATTTGATGTACGATACAAAAAAAAATAATTAAAAGATAAAATAATCGTAATCTGTGTAAAATTCTCATAAGTATTCTCTATCTATTTATGATTGGTTGATTTGATTTATTTACGGACGCTTAACATCTCAAGGTCCTCCACCTCCCATTCAATTCAGGGCGTGAAACGGCCGACAAATTTTGCTCAGGAGCGTTTTCTTTCAGGCTTGAGGTTCTTTTTCGTGCCGTAAATGTACGACACGGGACCGACGGCTTTACTTCCCTTCTGAAGGATTTTTACGCCCGAAAAAATGCATCAACCCTGGCCTGGAACAGGACCCGCGATGTTGGGTTTACGAGGCAGTATGGTTTACTCCGAGACCACCAGGACCGACATCTGTTTATGAAAAATGGATGAACAAATGGACGGACGAGTGGAAAAACCGATATTGATGAATGGAAATGCGTTTATATAGATGGGTGAATTAAGTAATGAATTGAAGTTGAATCACTGGCGCCGACTTCAGGGAGGCAAGAGAACATGTGTCCCCGAAGAAGCCATCACTGGGGGGAATTTCCCCGTCTCGAGAAACTCATCGCTGGGTTAAATTACCTGTATGTTCTAAGTGCGCCATTGTCTTGATTGTATCCTTTAGCGTTGTTATTACTGACTGGCGACAATAGAAGGCTCGGAACAGATTTGTACAGAGTGTCAAGTACCTTGCCGGCAATGTGTAACATGTTCCATTTTTATACTTGTGACTAGACACAGGAAGTAATCCACCTGCAGACGCAGATATGTCAGATATAGATGCTGTTAGTAATGTCGGATTTTAAGCAAAACTTTGTTTAGTAATATAAAGGTCATTACATTCTAAAGTGTTGAGACACTTTTCAGCGAGTTAATGTTATTCCGTGACAGTTGCAGTTTCAGGATTTTGTTGCAAAGAATTCAGTGTTATCCACTTCCACGTTTTCAATATTTTCGCAATTTCTTGCACGTAAAAATGGACCATGGATCGAAACAGATGACTATCAGAAGGCGCAAAGATCAGGACTATATTTTGGGTGTAGTAGTTGTTCGATCCCTCGCAATTCCTGGGTTTTTTCCATGGTTGATCGAGCGGTATGGGGTCTGGCATTATCCTGCTGCAACAGAAATCTATTGCGATTAATTAATACTGGGTGTCTCTGTCTCAAAACTTCACGAACTCGTTCTAGTTGTTGAGAATAAATATTCCCACCGACTGCACGACCGTTTGAAATAATCTCCCACATGCAGGATTTCATCAGACACATAATATTACTAACCGATTTTGTTTAGCAATGACTTTGGCAGGTGACGGGGATCGAGCCAATGTTTTAATGTGTCAGGGTTACTGTAATATGCACCTTTTTCATCACACATAATTCTATCATTCATACATTTTCGATAACCTGACGACAGATATCCACTCTGTGTTCAACCTTTCATGTGTCAGTTCAGTTCATGGAGGACAGATCTGCAGCTGCTGTTTGATTTTTTTAAGTGTCTTAAAGTGACTATGTACGATATCGCTTTATGCAGCAGTTCTTCTGAAGTTTACGAGTACTTTTTTTACGAACTATCTTCCACAAATATGCGTGCATTCTCAATATTCCATATCTTAGCTCTTCCAGAAAGTGGTATATCTAAAGTCTATTACTGAAAGGCTGGAATCATCGTTGTGCTAAACTCTCATAACAACACCGTCTCCCTCCACTTGTTCTTCGAGTTGCGGTATTAGGTTTATGATCTTGTTTCCAGTAGGACTCTAATCTCAAACATTGTTACCTCCATTTTATGATTGTGTATTAACAATTGCCGACTGACACATGTTCATAATACACAAATTAATAAACATAGCATCCTGTAAATAACATTACCAAAAAAAAAAAAAAAAATTAAAAGTTTACAAAACATCAAACTTAAAAACCGATATTTCTTATGAGATAACCAATAAAATACGTATTAAAATTTATTATTATTATTATTATTATTATTATTATTATTATTATTATTATTATTATTATTATTATCTTTTAGTATTATGATTTATTCGTCTTTTAAATTGTATATCATATTTAACCGTGTACGGTCTACGACCCAAGCATAAAATATATTTATAATGTGTATATAGATTTTTATAATAAACATACACCTAGTACTACTACTACTACTACTACTACTACTACTACTACTGTTACTACTACTACTACTACTACTACTACTACTACTACTACTATTACTACTACTACTATTACTACTACTACTACTACTACTACTACTATTACTACTACTACTACTACTACTACTACTACTACTACTACTACTACTACTACTACTACTACTACTACTACTACTATTACTACTACTACTACTACTACTACTACTACTACTACTACTACTACTACTACTACTATTACTACTACTACTATTACTACTACTACTACTACTACTACTATTACTACTACTACTATTACTACTACTACTACTACTATTACTACTACTACTATTACTACTACTACTACTACTACTACTACTACTACTACTACTACTACTATTACTACTACTACTACTACTACTACTACTACTACTATTACTACTACTACTACTACTACTACTACTACTACTACTACTACTATTACTACTACTACTACTACTACTATTACTACTACTACTACTACTACTACTACTATTACTACTACTACTACTACTACTACTACTATTACTACTACTACTACTACTATTACTACTGCTACTACTACTACTACTACTACTACTACTATTACTACTACTACTACTACTACTACTACTACTACTACTACTATTACTACTACTACTACTACTACTACTACTACTATTACTACTACTACTACTACTACTACTACTACTACTACTACTATTACTACTACTACTACTACTATTACTACTGCTACTACTACTACTACTACTACTACTACTACTACTACTATTACTACTACTACTATTACTACTACTACTACTACTACTACTACTACTACTACTACTATTACTACTACTACTATTACTACTACTACTACTACTACTACTATTACTACAACTACTTTTTTGTTTTGTTTTATTGATTTATTTATGGACGCTCTTTAACATCTCAGGTCATCAGCGTCCATTCAACTCAGGGCGTGAAACGGCCGACAAATTTTGCTCAGAGGCATCCCTTTCAGGCTTGAGGTTCTTTATCGTGCCGTAAATGTACGACACGGGACCCACGGCTTTACTTCCCTTCCGAAGGAAGCCATACTTAGGATTTTTACGCCCGAAAAAAGACATCGGTTCTGGCAGGGTTTGAACCCGCGTTCTTGAGTGTAGGAGGCAAGTATGGTAAACACTACACCACCAGAAACTACAACTACTAAGTAGTCACGAATGGTTGTTGCATAAATCAGTTAAATTATTAATTATTTCATGAAGGATGCTGAATGTTTCTTAAGATATGTTTTATATTTAAAGTTATATTAAAAAGCTGTATGCCTTTAGTTTGTCGATAATGGCGCGAAGAAAGTAAAAATTCTCTCAACAAGAGGTGCTTGTATAAGCTCCAAGTACAATAACTCTTTCGAGACTCATGAGTAAGCCAGGAACTGTTGCTGCAAAAGAGTGTAAATTAACAAACGCCTAACGAGAAGAGCGGAAAGGGACGAAGAGGATATTTCAGTTGGCGAAATGAAGGAGAAGGTGAAAAAAGCAATTTCTTTTTTCTTTTATGGCAGTGGAATGGCGTGTTAAGGTGCCTGCTTCGCCCAGAGCTCACGTGCAGTTCCCCTTCAGTGATCTTACCGTCTTAACGGCTAGGGCTGTGTAAAATAGATAACATCTAGAATACGCCGTCAAGTGAGTTAATAGCCTGAGATCTGTTCATCCGAAACTGTATGAATATACCCGCATTTTTCATTCAAAAATTCATATACGTGATTATTTGGCAAACTTTTATAAACCTCAAATCTTATTTCATGTTCATATTGACTGTCAGCACCTAAAGACCTTTTGTAGTCCGAGGAAATTAATAGCAATATAACTTTTAGTTCACTGAGGTGTCCATTTATTTGTTTGTTCACCACAACACTCCCTGGTCTTCTTAATATCATGCTTAAAAATATTAATGATGCCAAAACAGCTCAACGTTGCGACTTGGTTACTGTGTTAACCAACTCTCACACCACTAAAGATATCGAATCACCACATTGAGCGCAATAGCAAGAAAATTAATACAGCTAACGGAAGCACGATAGAATTTGTTATACGTATATAAAACACAATATTGGAGTTATGACTACGTTTAATCTACTGTAAAAGAAATAAAAATAATGTTATGTTGCAACTACCAGTCAGCGATCCATATTGTGTTATTGAATCATGTAAATAGTTACAAAACCGCCATTGGGCCTTATTTGACTTCCTGAAGGATGTGCAACAATTATCTGATAGATTTATTAAACCAGTGTAAATATTTTTTATGCTCCGGTTTCTGGAATTTATAATTCTAATTTCACTTAAATGCTCTTACTCTATCATTCGTTCGAAAATAATTTTAACGACAATTTTAATGAATTAGGATAATAGTTTTATTGTACAAACAAGAGTATACAAATGGAAATTATTATAGACAAGGCAAGATTTCATGTTATAAATAAGACATATTTACCACCTGTTTTGATTACTTTCGTGAATAGGTTGGAAAATTTAAAATTGCGTAAACTTCAAGCATATTATTATTATTATTATTATTATTATTATTATTATTATTTAATTTCCAGACACAATATTCTGTGAAATGGCCTGAACAATACAGAAATTTGTCACCCTTAATAGCAGATGGTCATTTAATTAGCAGTTCGGAGCTTTGTTTAAATTAAAAAGGGACATTAAAGTAGCCAGTATATTTATTCAAATTATGGTTTTCAGATACAGCGCATGGGTCTAGCCAGATCGTTCGTGCTCCTCTTTACACTTGAGAAATATTGAGGAGAAAACAGAGAAATACACAGAATTACATATATACAAACGCTAAGTCATGTACCAAAATGTTTAGAAAACAACCCTCCCCCACATATGTATACTATGGGTGAGCAATTCTTGACCTAACCGCGGGACCGGCCGGCAGCGGTGTGTGGCTATCTCGGCGGAGGCGGAGAGTATATTTCCCCTCCGCTGCGCGAGGCTTCAGTATGAGTTGAAATCTTGCGCTATCGGCACGTGGCAACGCAAAACAGTGCATTGAGTGAAAGTGTATCAAGTGAAATGGAGCAATACATGTATTCTATTCCCCAAAGAGTATTCATGTATGATTCATATGTGCGTACAGAATCAGCGCGTACTGTATGGAGATTATTTCAAGCGGAATTTTCTGGTGTTCACTTTCCTAATCGGAGCTCAATTCATCGATTAGTAAATAAATTTCGTGTAACGGGAAGTGCGTTTTTTTTTATCACTGGGGGGCATTAAAAGAGAAAGCGTACAACGCAAATCCATACACTTTTAATTAACTTAAAACTAACATTTGTCAAGAAAATTCTGCCATTTCTCAGAGGGATCTGCAAAGTGTCATGGGCAATTTGCTAAGCAGGTGTCACAAATGCTTGAACAACGAAGGAAGGCAGTTTCAGCATTTCCTTGCTTAATATACCTGGGTGGTTTACTTTTCTTTTTAGGTATTTATGTTATGTATGTTAGAAATAACTTACGCGACAAACCGTACTATATTTACTGCGGACTTCCTGTCACCCGCACCACCGATACAGCAGCTAGCCTTGCCGGCCGGCCGCACGCAGCGTAACCGGTTGCGTGAAGAATCGTTCATCCCGTATATATACAGCAGAAAATAAAAACCAATATAAGCACATTTTAAATACATCATGCAATATATGCTATGTCCTCTCTAGGAGGAAATTTTCTTATGTCCATCTTATTTTCCTAATACATCTACATAGGTCCTGCCAAATAGTTTTAACCAATACTAAATTTAGACATGCTGCCTACTCCTTCTTGACCTCACAAATTTTTCGGAAAAAATCTGCGACCTCCAGCACTCTGTAGCTTCGCATTCTGCAAGTGTGTCCAATTTTCCTTTTTACCACGCGTTCTTTCGCCTGCCTCATCCGTGATTTTCTGCACTTTCCATCTCTTGAGGCGCAGCCAGGTCATTGCTGTTCTGTCTTCTCCTGCCATTGCATTTATATATGCTTCCCTCCTCCATAGGTAGATTGTAAGTATTTATTTTAACACGCTGTATGTACCTAACCTAACTAATTTGTTAAAGCTACTTACGACTGTTCTGCAGGCAATAATGTACCTTATTTAATACATTATACCAAAATATCATTAAAATAATTATACAGAAACAATAAAACAGCGATAAAATAAATACACATACACTTTGCATGTGTACCAAATGCTTTTCAAGCCCTCTTAATGACACGCGCGAAATAGCTCTTTCTTTTTTCTTTCTTTTTCCCACGCATTAGTGCCTGATAGTACTATTACGTCTTCGGGGTGAACTGCTAATGATTTGAGAAGCGTGTGTTTCACAGAACTTCCGACAGAGTCAATATCTACAGCTATGCAAAGCATTATTCTCTGCATGATGCCAGAGGTTTTCTCTCTGCCCATGGCGCGTTCTGAAGTACCTCGCTTGCACTGTAGGCTGCTTTGCTCACGCATGCATATAAAGCACGGCAGGACCAGTAACTTAAGGCATTCGTTTTTGTGTTAAGAGAAAACAGCTTTTACAATTACATAGAGCGATTCTTTAAATCGAAAAATTTCTTTATATATGTATTATGCTAATAACGACACAAAGTAAAATATATATGGGATATTAATATGCCTTAAAATTAAAAGCTAGATTTTTCTTTTCTCCGCTTCAAAGGACTGTTGAACAAGTGGTTTTATGTTTCTGTATTTTTTTTATTTGTTTTGTGGGTACTGCTTATTTCGCAAGTTACCCTTTCTTTAAAATTATTCAATGTCTGACAGTGCACGGCGCAAATTTCCTCTGATGACCGATATAAAAAAAAATTGGATAAATCAACCTCGATGATATTTGTGGCCTCATGTTACATGACACCTTTTCGGAAGTGTCTTTGATCATGCAGTTTCCCAATGAATATATTGCTAACGTACAGTGTGTTCAGCTTGGTGGGAGGGAAAAAATAACTTAATTTCTCTCTACAGATATTGTACAGGAACTCAATGTTCATTGAATGCGTGCGCCATATGCCTTAATGATACCACTGTTGACCGCTGCAGTCGCGCCTAGATGTCTGGCTTCACTTAGAGGTTACTTTTTTTGCGTTGCACACATTTTTCGTCGTTTTAATTTCCTAAGCTAATGCATAATGTGCTTTTATTGATTAAAGACACAACATCTGTAGTGGTCTTCTATCTTATGTTTGATGTTTGTAATGGCGTTATTATCTGTAGGGGACTTGGTTTGCAGACGCAAGTGCCAACCAATGTTTCAGTGAGTTTGTGGAGTTTTCGATCAGAAGATGTGAGAGAAAGCAGTAGGAGGTGCCACTTGTCCATAAGAGCCATTGTGTGCATGCACTGCCTAAAACGTCACCTTTCGTCACGCGCGTTCTCAGGAAAGTTTTCCTGGAGTTTTATAAGACTCATCCAAATACTCTGCAGCGATAATCAGTCGTTTTGCTATTGCTGAATGGCAATCTTGTGAAATTTCCTATAAATTTCTGCAGTAGTTGCTTTATTTCATTTTGCAGTAATAGAATGTAAAGGAAATGAACATTTTGCAAAATTTAATGCTGAAATTAAAAAACTGATAGACCAACTCAAAAATTCATATAGTAGAAACTGTGTTTTCAAAACACTGTATACTTTACAGTGTTGTAAAGTAAACTGTATACAGTTCTCTGCAGAGAAAGACTTCATCCTGTAGATTCCAGATTTTATTCGAAAGATAATAGATGTTTGTTGCCATGGAAATTAGGAGATGGGTATTTTTTTTTTGTTTAAATAAAAATATAACTACGATATATTTATAAAATTGTCTTTCTCTTTTTACTTCTGCTATATGCAAAGTCAATCACGTATAGTGTTAATTATAGTTATTAAGATTAAGAAGTAATAATAAATTACACTCCGAGTTTATGCTACTGCGAATCTCCGCTGTCTACAGTAACCGCCGGCAATGTTTACAAAAACTTTCAATTGTTTCCAATTTTTATATCAACATTAATACTACATATATTTTTTTACCTGAGAATTGCTAATATAACATATCCTCCATTATTCCCATTGGTTAGTTTGGCACAAATTTTTATTTATTTATTTATTTATTTATTTTTTTTAAGGAAGAACTGTTGGTAAAGTGATTGCATCATTACAGGAATAAGCCATGGAGCAACAGCTGGAAGGTTCGAAACAGTTATACCATTTATAAGTAATTAATAATGTTTTTATATCTCCTGTGTAATTTGAAAAACAAAACGGATCATTACCATTTGTCTCCGTTCAAATGATTAAATAAAACGATACATTAACTTAACATGCGTCAGATTTTATATCGCAGGAGACTTGAAAATACTTGTAAGGGAAAGAAATGTAATGACCAACGATTTTGATGAACGTGAATACAAGCAAAATTTCATCTAGTGCCAAGAACATCAAAATATAAATAAAATGCGAACACTGAATAATATTATTAGATAATTTTGACAAATTTGTTGTTTCTACTTTTCAGTGGCATTTCGATGAACTACTCCAGACAATGTCTCTCGCGCTCTCCAAAGGTACCAATAATCAGAACGTCGTGAACCTGTAGCAGGCTACAAAACATGGGATTCACCATGTCCGTAGAAAGACCCGGGGGTGCTCTTAAAGGATTTGTATGCTTCGATGTACTGCTACTCCTGAAGGCGACTTATGCAGGTCTGCCCATATGACCATGAACTAACCCGATTTCAATTTCCTATGCCTCGGCTTTTGGCAAAGCTCTAGAGAAATTTCTGCTTTGTTAACTAAGCCTCCTAATATGTTGTTATGGAAACAAAAGCGTGAAACATGGCCATTTTTCTGGTAGCTGCAAAAAGCATCATAGATACAGAGTTCATAAAAAATTACTTTTACATACTCAAATTAACCTGAGACCTATATTGGTCTTAAAGCTTAATTTGCATCATAACGTTATCCCCATGGAAATTGCAGGCTTGAGATACGCTTAGGTCGCGTAAAACGTCTATCAATTAAGTGCTAATGAGATTAACTACAAAGTAAACTTCCATGCTAGTAGCAGATCTGTTATGGCCGCTTACGACCCAGTCTAAGCCTCATTAGTTTCCAATAAACATGGAACCTGGGCACACGAAAGCAACTCCCAGTGCTACCATTGCAATCCAGATTGGTATTTTGTTGAATATAGACTAAGAACTTTCCCAGCAGATCAACTGGGCTCACGCACACCTGTTAGATACTCATCATTCAGATTTTCCAGTACCTGTGCACCTCTAATAAGAGCTGTTCAACATTAATATAGCTTTTTTTTTTAATCTGACATCTTGAAGTGTTAATCATATTGATAACACAATGCTGGAAAGCTCTTTGTACCTTACGTAACGCACGAGGGTAGATCCATAAGTTTCCGGCTTATCCATTTTCTAGGAATAATAAGACAAACACTATATTTCACTTATAGTTACCCTTTATTGCAATACACTTCTCACATCTTTGAATTAACATTTCAATTCCCCACCCCCCAAATAGTCAGAAGTCTTGTCTGCAAAATGGGCATAAACAGCATCCATCACTTCTTCGTTACACTTAAATTTCCTTCCTTGAAGGTCGTTCTTGAGTTTTGAGAAAAGGAAATAGTCACTAGGAGCTAGATCTGGACTGTAGGATGGATGGTCAATTACCTTGAAGCCACGTTTCTTCACAGCTTCCTTTGCAACAAGAGATATGTGCACAGGCGCATTGTCGCGAAGAAAGCGCACACGTAAAATATACAAGTAATAATCAATTTTGTTTTTAAAATGCTGAGTATTAATTCTATAACATTTCGCTAGGTTGCACAGTATATCTCCAAGTGTACGCCGACTAACAGTTACGACATAGATTCAGTCGCAGTGAAATTCGAATATATTAGATCATCTAGTATACATTTATTCAGGATTTAGAAATAGACATTCTTCACGGTTATTTTCACTCCGTGTTATAATTAATAATTCCATTCAAATTTCCTTTTTAAGGTTTAAATGTATCAAAATGAAAAGGTGATAAATGTGAAAGAGAATGGGAAATATTTCTATGAGAATTTCAACCAAATCTTCAAAAGTAAACTCCAATATTGTACAGATTTTTAATACATAAATGTAACATCCATTTCTTACAACACTCTTTTGTCTTTAAACCGTACTTATTAAATATAACGTGCAAATTATTTTAAGTTATTTAAAAACACGAAATCCTGGTGTAATAAAAATATCACAGTTTCTACTAAAAAGTAGCACAATATGACCTGGTCAGAAATAAAACGTCCGAAACTAATTGTTCATTCTCTTTCAGCTTTATTCGATAAGGCGGAGTTTACCAATTCTAGTATTGCATTTTTAACGGTACTGACAAGGTAATGGGAGACGAGTAGAGATTGCAGCTACTCTTTAAGCACGTCAATCCTTATCGTGTCTAAGGATAAATGAACCATATAGCTACAATGCCAGTAACACACCACAAGGCATCTCTAGCGAATCCATATCGGTTTAGAAACCAGACAAGGGTCAGTCCTATAGGGGCAACTGGATCTCACCCAGGTGGGATTTCAGTTTCGAAGAACCCTCCAATTCAGAGATCAGATTCCCTAAGGTCGTTAGGGGGGAAGTCAGAACTACAAGTTCGGTGCACGGGAGATGTTTCGCCATGATTACATCAGAGTCGGCAGATGTCATGTTCTTCTCTGGAATGACAGCAGCCAGAGATGAAGTGAGGTGAAGCAAACATCAAGAGTGAAAGGAGCAAGGTAAATGGAGCTTGTTGGTAGAATGAAATGGAGAAATTAAAGCACCCCGAGAAAAGAGCCCTCGGTAGAACCAAGATATGAACTCAGGTCTCTAGGCAATTAAGTTATCGCCATTGCTGAGTAGTTTTATTCATTTTATATTAATAATATAACAGTGAGTATAATATTTTATAAAACTAAAAGCGTTTCCAATCAATATATACATTCTCTATTCACTTGCCAGCCTTGCTGTAGACCATGTTTGCCCAACCTACGGACCGCGGGCCGCACGTGGCCCTTTACGTGGTTTTTAGTGTTTCCCATGTTCATAAAAAATATTGTAATGCTATTGATTCCCCTTGTGTGAGTCGTGTTTAGCATTGCCATAGTTATATTTAATTTCTGAAATGGGCAACTTCTTCCATTTAATGTCATTCGTAAAAATTTTGAAATATGACCGGCATTATCTGGCTCCCCAAGCCACCCAGAAAAAGAAATTCCAAAAATAGAAGACACATCAGTTCACTTGTAAGAAAATAAAAGGTCTAAAGCATCTATTAATGTTTTCAAAAACTATAACGATAAACGACACTATGATACATTTCATAAAGAAACATTTCCCATTTGAGTTAAAATAAAAGAGAAATATTTTAATGAAACAGATAAATTGAAAATTTGTTCATAAAATAATTAAACTTTGTGAATCGACGGTGAAAGCCATTAGCTAATTACTAGCGAAACATTCCAAACTCTTCATTGAAGGCTCAAGTACGATTAATTTCAACATTTCAATGCAATTCAACAACACTTGGGGAAAGTAATAGTGAGGCACCTCCCATTTGCTAATCGACTGTTTATCAGGCGACACAAGACCTCAACATGGCTGGCATCCCCCATTTTCCAGTTATGGCGATGTTGCGAAGTATGCAAACCAGCCGTGAGTCACTTGTCATGCGGATAGTTCAGTAGTATAATAGTCATGTATTTTCTCAATGCGCATATTTACATTTTGAAGCAGTATATAAAGTGCAAGAAATAGAATGGCAGTACAAAGGAATTGAGCAGTCGGGAGCTTTCACGACCGGAGTCAGACTTATAACTAAAGTTCCTTCCGGGCTTGGAAGCCGTGGTCTTTGGAGCTCCAACAGACCATGGCTTCCCAGCCCAGAAGAAACTTCTAGTTACAAAGGGATTTCCTAACCAACCAAAAACATAAGATATTTTGGGTAAGTTTAACCAAACAGGTTCTCTGACAAGTCAAAGGAAGCATAAACCTAATATGAGGGTAGGTCCATAAGTTTCCGGTCTAACCATTTTCTAGTTATGATAAAGACAAAAATTAAATTTCACTTTTCAATATAGCTACCCTTTATTGCAATACACTTCTCATTTCTTTGAATTAATATTTCAATCCCTCCCCAAAAATAGTCAGAAGTCTTGTATGCAAAATGGGCATAAACAGTATCCATCACTTCTTCGTCACATTTCAATTTCCTTCCTCGAAGGTCCTTCTTGAGTTTTGAGAAGAGGAAATAGTCACTGGGAGCTAGATCTCGGCTGTAGGGTGGATGGATTTCTTCACAGTTAGCTTTGCAATAAGAACTGTATGCACAGGCGCCTTGTCGTGAAGAAGGCGCACACCATCACTCAGCTTTCCTCGCCTTTTCTCTTTGATGGAAGCACGTAGTCTGTGTAGTAGGCCAGCATAGTACTCCCCATTTACTGTGATGTTCCTCTTCTAGAAGTCAATGAAGCATATTCCTTCACAGTGCCAAAAGATTATGACCATGATCTTCTTGGTAGACTGAGTGACCTTGGCCTTTAGAGGAGGTGCTTCGCCAGGTTTACGTCACTCCATTGATTCTCTTTTGGACAAGGGTTCTTATTAGAGGACCATAATTTCATCTCCTGTAACAATGATTTGCAGAACCTCTCTCTCGTTGCCACGACAGAGCTCCAAAAATGCCTGACAATAGATGGTGCTTTTGGAACTGAGGAAAGAAGTCTAGGTACCCATCTTGCACTAACCTTATTCATGTTTAAATGTTCATGAATAATTCGAAGAACTGTTGTTTAGAAAGACCCAACCTTGCTGTTATCTCTGTAGCTTTGAGCCGCCGGTCTTGCATAAATTCTCCTTCCACAGAGCAATGTTTTCAGGAGTGAGCACCTCCAAGGGCCGACCTGCACGCTCTTCGTCTTCAATGCTTTCTCGATCTGAAGAACTTTACAACAGCTCGAAACTCCATTTTGAACAGGTCACAATCTTCTACACATAGCCTTCTTTATGCAACTATATCTGAACAACTGAACACAGCGGAGCGGAAGTTACAGCTGAAATGATGTACGTAACAGATAAGGTTTGACACAAGATAAGAATTTTATGAAGGCGATAATACTTATCAGCGAGGCCGGAAACTGATGGACCTACCCTCGTGTCTCCCAGAAGAAACAACAGGAGCTTACTTTGAACTTAGCCCTCAAAAATTAGTAATCGTAACCTATTCTATGTAATAAACATATAGAATAATTACACTGCTTAAACGTATTATTCATAACCTACTAAACATATAGTGAGGTATATAATTGTGCTTGAAATTGCAAAAGCATCCAGATGAATTTCTCGTATTTAAAGCAAGCAAAAACAAAAAGAAGGTTTGAGGAAATAGAACTTCTTCCTGGTAACTCTGTGTTCGTGAAGATATTTGTGCTATGATGTAGTTTCTTAAGAAGACGTACATTGTGTGTCGCACAAAATGGAGAACCTTACAACATCTTTGGTAAGAAAAACGTGCACATATTTACTTTATTTTATTCCTAGTATCAAAATTTAAAAAGATTAGATGTTGAGGCGCCGCCGTGAGTTCACGAAGCTAGTTGTCAGTGATTGCAGGGGATCGCGTCGGTAAGCGGCCAACTTTGCGAATGTTTTTAAATGTGCCATTCAGAAATATTAATCGCCATATTCTTTAGGTATGGGATGTGTATAAAAATAAAAATAACTCTTAGAACAGTGCAACTAAAATAACAACTAGAGAATTGTATGATTATTTAAGTGTTTAACTATTTTTTTTACTCTAGCTCTCTCAAATAAAAGAGTCAAATGCTGCAATTACGTCCAAGGCAGAGGAAGGTGTGTCATTTATGATTAATACTGTGCAAGAAAATCCAAAGCAAGAGAAATAAAAATATCATACGCACATTCTAACACATTTTCCTCTCATAAATGCTGGGTGTTTGCAATACTAGAGTAATATTATTTCTTGTAATATTTAGTTTCAGCTTCAATTTGAATTATACTATTGCTTTTTTATTTTTAACAGAAACAATTAAATTATTTTAAATTATTTAAAATATTACAACGCATTCTCTTGTTAATATTTATTTAAAACATCTTATATTAAAATTTAGTAGCAATATTGACATCCAATCTCATCAAAAGAGGAGGCAATGTAGTTATGTATTTTCTTGTGTCAAATTTTCATATTTGTTGCATGCTTATCTTCTATATCCGATAGAACTACTATTACAAGTCTCCCTTTTCACTTATCTTCAGCTGGAGACCTTACACGATACTTGAGAGTTCTTTTATTGGCAAAGTCAGATCAATAGATGCCAGTCGCTGTGTGTTGTATCAGTCTGAATGTCTGGAAGAACATCCCATCACATACTGAATCTCACGAATGCATGGTCTGTGCTGATATATTTAATATCCTTCAAATAATAATTTAAACAGTTTTAAATATATATACGTTTTATTAATAATTCAGTAAGCTTCTGAAAAATGGGTTTTCAGTGTAGCTTCCGTAGTACGGCATTTTTTCTGAAGATTAATAGACCTTCTGAACAGAAGTTCTCTAATTAATGGACTAATGTTACACACACAAAGCGCCAGAGCAGCGTCTGCAGAATTATTTGTAGGTGGCGCACAGAATATTTTTGAGAATTTCCTGGTTATGAACAGTTTATTATTATTATTATTATTATTATTATTATTATTATTGTTATTATTATCATTTTGGTAGATCAGATAGTAATGACGATAATGATGGTGATATTAGTGTTAGGAGTTGTAGTATTACTTTCCATTCCGAAATACTGTCTTCCATTCTTACCTCCTCTTCTTTGGGAGGTAATTCTAACAATTGCAATTGCCTGTTTTTTATATTATACTCTCAGTTCCGCCTTTTCAGAACATGAAAGTTTTCTCTACTAAATCTTCAATGTCAATTTTTACGTTTTGGTTAAAAATTGTCCTATTTCGATAATTTCTTGCTTACAGCTACATGCCTTTCCTTTGATATTAGGTACATGAAATGCTGCACTTACTAAGAAATGTGTAGCAACTACAAAGCACAGCATGTGAAAAGCGGCAACGGAACGTACAGTACAAGAACAAATGAATGACTTCCAAAGGACAATCATTGTTACGATAATGTGTTTTAACCCCGCTATAAATAGAAACATTTCAACAGTACAATTAAATTTATATATTATTATGTAGCTCGGAATTGGTATTTGTCTCATTTCCTAGCATATTTCTAGTTTGGAGGAAAAAAAAAAAAAACAGGTATTAAATAATTTGTTGATATATTTATAGGTATATACCTTCGTATAAATTTCTTTACTTTAATGTATAAACACAATTGACTCTATTAAAACACTTAACACTGTAGCACAAAAGTAACGTCTTCAAGAGTATAGTGGAAAGAGGGATTGTCTCTTGTTCATGAAACTTACTCAAAAGAAAACTTGATTATTCTCTCTCTTTGTTTTGTTTGTTTTAAAGCTAATAGTTTGAGCAGAATGTTTCTGGAATTTATAATTATACACATTTTAGGCCTCAATTTATAATTAGGTGGTTACAATCAAAATGTTTACAATCTTATCAAAACGCACTCAGTTCATTATGAAGGCTTCCTTCCTTAAAAATAATACTCCTTTCCCAATATATAATTTCATTTCATGTATCATCAGTATCCATTGCCTGTGGTGCCTCAGTAGTAAAAATGGGAGTTAAATACCATTCAAACAAAACCTATATATATATATATATTAACATAACATTAATTGCGTTCCAAAGAACATAAAATATGCCAGGTTTTGCAATTATTTAAAATGATATACATTGCATAGTGTAATTATATATAATTACACTTAATGACTTTGGTCATCCATAGTATTGTTGGGGTGGGATAGGTACTTGCAACTTCGATTTCAAAATGTTTTATTGTAGTGAGACCAAAGTCTGTTGCTTCTTATTAGCCTAATATTTTTTGAACAAATCTATTTTACACCAACAAAATTCTGCACATTTTTAGCATCATATCTTTCTGTTTACGCAATTTTGCATCCCTACCAATCACTGTTATGGACGTAACGTCGGTGTTTTCTCTAAGGAAGGGCCATGATGAGATTCATTGGCAGCTAAGTGGAGATAAAGAGCAAGACTCAGTCCGTGCCTCAGATACAGATTCATCACTAAACCAAGGAAGGAAGAACAAAGACGTTTCTGACTGAACGCACATACTTTAGCGTCTTGTAGGCCATGCACTGTAACGCCTGGCAGTGAGAAAGAGAGACAGAATGAAGAGATCATGCATAGAAATTTCTTCCGGGAAATAAGCTCGTCAAGATTTGATACCAACAATATTCTGTTACCGCTAAGTAGCGCATGCTTTTCTACTCGTTTTCATTATCGCTTTACTTGTCGACACATAGGCTCTCGTGGTACTAATTACGTTTGGACTCTTGGGTTGGTCTTGCTTGAGACTATCGTCTGGATGGGTGGGAACTCGTGTGTTATGGTTCTGCGACGATATTCTTCACCCTTGTTTGAAATTTGACATATTTGGAGACTAATTCATTTTCAGTGATGAGAGCAGTGTCCTGGGTAGTTAATTAATTATTTATTGTATGTAAAATTTTCTTTGAACTTGTTTTTTACTAAATTTTTATTGTAAGGTATTTGTGCTTAAGCGTTTATACTGACTTACTCGTTGTTACGTTCCATATTGGAGCTGTTTGGTTAACAAGTTCTTCCACCATGGTTTGGTTATTTGGGGTCGATTTGTAAGAATATTTTGTACATTAAATACTAGTTGTTATGACAATGATTAAGTTGCTTATATAGTCTGTAATGTTAGTAAAATTAAACTAAATCTTCATTAATTTATAATTTAAATTAAGAATATAATATTCAAGAGCAGATTTTTGAATAATGGATATGTGATTCATTTGCAAATTATTTATCATATTTAGTACTTAAATTACTCTGCAATATCTGTATTTAGAATCAACAATGCATGAACTGTGTACCTTAGCGAAAGCAAGCTTAAGGTATGTCTCCACATAGTTGTGTATTTTGGTAACATTGTTTTCGTTGCAGGATCTGTTTTAAAGTTATTCAGAGTTATTCGTATATGCCTTCGGAATTTCAGATTTGTGCAGTAAGCACAAGACCAGGGGAGGAAGTTGTCAAAGTTCGTGTCAGAACACATAGAAGGTTACTTTGCCAGTGAAAAGCAGGCTCTGAACAACCCCCTCTGCCTGCTCTTGGAACTCTACAGAACGACAAGGGAAAGGTTTAATCCTTAGGAGTTAATTATTGCAGCCGGTATCGTCTGCGTAGAATTCGCGAGATAGTTGATTGAAACAGCTGCGAGAGTTTCTACACAAGTTATTCTCCCCTCTCTGATATGTCAATGTTTTGAATTACCGGAGAGTGTTAAGAATAACTGTGATTATTTGTTTTAAAGTATCTGAAACGCATAACAAACACCCTTGCTTTTCTTATATAAACATGTTTCTATTCATGGAAAAAGCATCCTTTAGGTGTGTTGAACTTCTGTCTCCCCGTTATATCGTCAATATAGTATATATCGAGGGTACCAAATGTGTGTATATATGTGTGTGTGTGTGTGTGAGTGTGTGTGTGTGTAACCCTCTATATGTATACACACACTTTCACAGTAGATATTTATTTAACATGTTTCAAATTTGGACCGAAAAGCAACAGTAATGTGTAGTATGATGTTCTGTAAACAGATGACTCACATACATTATGATAGCGTTGCTATGTGACAGGTAAGTCAACAATAAACAAATGAAGTCAAGATTATTGTATGATGTTCGTAAACAAATGTGACTCATATTACTTTATACTAGGTTGCTACAACAAAATGGAGCCAAGATTATCCTTTGAACAGTCATGTAGGGGTCTAATTGGACCATTCTTTTTTGAAGGAACAGTAACTGGCCCAGTGTATCTGAACATGATACGCACATCCATCTTACCCGCCATTCATACACCATATGTAAATGAGGAATTTTATTTCCAACAGGATGGTGCACCATCACATTACCATCGAGGTATAGTGCGCATATTGATGACAATCCTCCAAGGCACTGGATAGGACGAAGAGGTCCCATTGAGTTTCCTCCGCGTTCTCCGGATCTAACTCTGTTGTACTTCTACCTATGGGGAACTCTTAAGGATGTTGTATACCGTAGAAAACCAGCTACACTGTCAGCACTTTGGGTAGAAATTGAAACGGCGTGTGCTGCAATCGTTAAGGACACTTTCGCAAACGTTGCTCAATCAGTAGTTCAACGTATTCAGAAATGTATCGACGCCAATGGTGGGCATTTTGAGCAACCGTTGTAACTGTAAAAGTCTATGATGATTAGTGCTCATCATTTTCTGTTTGTTTGAATTGTTTTGTTATGTTAACACAGTTTTTTTCTTTGCTTGAAGTGTGTATACATTTTTTTTGCCACCCTCTGTATATTAAAAGTAAGGACCAAGGTTCGTGGGTACACACATATCTGCATTTTTTCAGACGTAAAAACCCAAGCTCAAAAAATCCGAGAGAGCTTTAAAAAATGGATACTCTTTTTAAATGTACCGTATGAAGGTTATTTCTGTAGACATTGTTTTTTTCTTCTACTCCAATGATAAATTTCCAATGCAGTACACTAAAGTAAAGTCAATAACAATAGTGCATCAATGGCTTGTAATAACATGTACTAACACAAAGACTTTAGCTAACCATAAAAACACAAAATTAGAAATAATGCTTACTCCAGTAACAGCAAACGTTAACTGCCTACTGCGTAAGGGCACCAGTGCTGAAACCGTCTATTGTCATGATCTTGGTTAAGCGCACTGTGCGCTCATCTGCGGACGAAGATAAAAAATAACTATCGGTACATGCACAGAAGGGGGAAACACAACAGACTATCACATTGCCAATTTTATTTCTCTGCATTGATGTAACGTTAAAGAAAAATATTACAAGTTAATATGCAACATTTGCAAAGAACACTACAGCACAGAATATTTTCAGTATTTATTGATAAAACGACCACCGTACGGGGTGGCTAAGGCCGTTTGGGACTCAGGGCCGGGCTATGCTGACCTTGGGTTTTTTTCCTTGGTTTCCCTTGACCGCTTGGGCGAATGCTGGGATGCTACCTTACTTGCCCACGAATTATTTGTTTTCCCATTTCTTAGCATTTAATTCGTAACAGGGCCAAACTGCTAAGGTAAGGTGGGCTGGTGCAGTGTGCTGATAGCTTTGAAAAGGCTTGTGCTCCTTCCGGAGAAGAAAAAGAGAGCCCTTGAGCAAGGCTGAAGTACCGAAACATTTTCTCCGTTTTTAACAATCTAATCCAAGCAAAAGTTATATGTTGATATGTATAAATGTCTGTCACACAGGAGCTGTGTAAACCCTCAGCAAGGCGAATTTGTGAGGGCTATTATATGGCGCTAGAGCAGGGATATTCGTGCAGCTAATGCGGATTTTATTTTTCGGTTTCCAGGTACAGTCCCACTCTTAAATGTCGGATTTCCCCGATTTTCATAAACTATTTTTATTATTTTGTTTAAATGGCATATATGAATTTAAATGTTTAATTTTTCCTTTAATATTTATTGGGTCTAGAGAATTATTTAATGTTATTATTTATTTAAGAATAATTTTTCGAGTTTCGCTGCGAAAAGAAAATCGATACTTCTAGAGCGATTTTTAAATTTTGGTTTCCTGGTAAACCCTCACTTCTAACAGTCTGGGGCTTCTCCGGTTTTCGGAAACTACTTTTAATATTTTATTTAAGAGGCATATACCGAGTTTTGTTGAGAAAAATAAACATTGCAGCCGCCAGAGCAATTGTTAAATTTTCGCTTTAGGTTAGCCCCCATTCTTTAAATTTCGGGTTTTCAGGTATATCCCCCACTTGATCCCTGATTCTCAGAAACTACAGAGTTTCGTTGCGAAAAGAACAAATATTGGTGCCGCTATAGTGGTTTATAAAATTTGAGTTTCAGGTAAACCTCCACTCTTAATAGCCTGATTTCGCTGGTTTTGAAATATATTTTTACTGTTTTATTTAAGTGTCATATGCAGAGTTTCGATGATAATATATAATAATTGCGGAAATTTTTGCTTCGGGCTAACCCCCACTCCAACCAATTTTAATTGGTTAACGGATTCGATGAATCGTGTTTAGTTGATCATTATATAGAGTTTAGCTGAGGTGAAAAAAATTGCGACCCCTAGAGTTAACACACACACGCAGGCACACGTTATATACTTTTTTCATCATCATTTTTGGTGCCAATGGAGATTTTAAGAATTTTTTTCAAATCTTTTCATGAGTACTATCGCAATTCCTTCTAAATTTGCTAAAATTACATTTCTGTATAATTTAATACAATTTAAAACATTCGCAAAATTTTCTACATTTCAGTTCACATAATCCACACCATCAAAATTGTTTTCTCCAGTTCCAGGTTTTTCCACTCTAGATATGAAAAAGAAACAAAAATGTTGTTAGACATTTCAAGTTCGATTAAAAGCTTGGTTCCTCAGCGGATGATGGGTCAACTAGAGCAGGTCCTTCTGCCTTCCTTGGGAAACAAAAGTAACTAACCTCTGTACGACATTATAGATTTTACCGAAGGAATGAGTCTAAATGGGCTTTCGTTTGTGAATTGCTACCCAGTAAGAAACACTCGTTCTTATACTGTATTCGCCGTTTGTCTTACTATCTGGGATACAAGAGGTCGACATTATTAACTACTGATAGGAAAATGGATAATCATCATATCTATATACCGAAGATTGACATAAAGCTATCTGAACTTGGGTTATTGATTGCGGGGATAGAGTGAGGCGTACAGAGCTATTTTAAATTGCCTCATGCTTCAATGAGTACAGCAAAAGTCGTGCTCAGGAAGAAGTATCAACTTCGTATATAATTTCTTACTTATGCCCAAAAAGCTATACTAGCAAATAGCGAAAAGCGACTGGCTACAGTCTAACAGTTATATTGCTAGGTTCGTTAGCACTCGACATATTCGTGGCAGAGATGTGCACGTTTCATTTATTTCAAATCGCCAGACAATGATCAGTACTTGGTATATGGTTTTAAAATACATAACAGCAAACTAATTTTCTTAACTAAAAAATGTTTGATGTAGAAACACGCGATGTTATTTTAATCCTGCCGTACTTTAACATTTACTACATGGTTGTATTATACAGGTTAATAATGCGCGATTAATTATGAACATAAAAATGCTGGTTCGCAATGTTGGTCTATTATAAGAAACAAAACATAAGATTTCATATGATAAGTATTGCATAAATAACTATATTATATGTTAGAGTGCCTACTTAATAAATAAACGATAGTCTTTTTCGCGCAGTTTTTCAATTTACAAGTAGATAACATCGCTGTATAGCTTAAAGTATTTTATTTTCACTTTACTTTACATTGTATAATATTTGTTTAAATAAATAAAACATTATACATTATTTTTTAATTTCAGTATTTTCTACTTTACACGTTTCTGGTTCAACTAATTTAATTTATTTTACAATAAACTTGGTAATAGTCGGTTACCAAGTTTCTTATTAACAATAAAGATACAGTCAGAATAGATAATAGTCAGAATGGCTAAGTTCATTTATTGACATTTTAAGATGTGATTTTTTTAATAAAATAATAAGATTTTTAATTTCCCTTTGAGGAAATAATATATATGTATATATTTCTCGTTTTTCACGATCAACTTCCTCTGATTGACTAACAACTACATTAATATTGATAAAAGTATATAGGAAAAATAAAATAAAACCGTAGTTTTAAATTTAGAACTCAATTTGAACACTATTAGGTGGCACAAACTTTAAAACTGTGTGCATTACAGTTCACATATGTTTGTTTTATTATTTCGAATGTACAGAAAGTTGTAGCAGACCTCGGTTCTGAGGAAACTCAGGAAAAAAACGTTCATGATAGAAACTAACAGCGAGGTTAATGGCGTTTCATAATCCTGTTTCTAATTTACTCGCATTCCCTCCCCTATTCAATTTATCAATCATTAACTATTTGACCATTTTTTATCATTTCTCCCTCACCTTCCCTAAATACACTACAAATCCATAACTCATTAAACTTCTAAGGTTACACCTCTTTCTACAGTTTCTTCCATCATCCTCTTCGTCATTCTTATCCATTTTTCTCTAACTGTACCTAAACAGTTCCCTGTCTTTTTATATCCTGCTCTCCTTTTACAATTAAAATCTTCCTTATTAAAATTTCCCCATCTAAATTTTTCCAATTTTCATTCCAAATATTTTCTCTTCATAACTTTGATTACAACATAACAAACAATGAAAATCTGTAATGGTTTCTTCACACATTAAAAAATTTCCTATTCCTTTATCATATGCTAATATTTTAAATTCATAACTCCAGTTCTAGTTATTAAATTTCGTTACATATTATAGTGAATTGGTAATTTTCTCGCTTCTGAAACAACCTAATTCTGTGCTATTCAGCTTGCCAACATTAGAATCAGCTGTTACTGTTTTCTTGCAACTTAACATAGTTTCAGGCTGACAACATACAAACAAATAATTCTTAGAAACAAATTTATGCAATATCATTAATTGCGCTATGACCTGATTTCGAAATAATCATAAGGAATGTAAAATGTTTAAAAAAATATGTAGTATTTATACGTTTAAACGGTGAATAATTGTCATGTTCGTCTTAAACTAGTGTTATAGCATTGAATGATACTAAATGTAATTTTTAATTTGAATGCCTTGTATTAAGATAACTAATTTTAGTGCGAAGTGTTTAGAAATGTTTTTTATGACTTTTTTATACTTCCGGCCCCTAATTTCTTACGGCTAGAGTCAGAAGGAGCATATGGCACATTCTTGCGCGTATTGCAACACTGCGGCGTTGCGTGAAGGCAAGCCGTTTCGACTGGGACACGTAATAGATTATATCTTGCAAATAGCTCCTAGATGGTCCACCGCTGCGGACTGGTTATTTGGAACCGTTTGTATGCATAGGCTATGTTCTCCCGCAGCCGGCAGCTACCAAGTAGATTAGTTGCAATTTCCGTGGCTCCTCCTCTCTTTTTTCTTTGCTGCATCGATCTTGGTCCCGCCTTGCAAAATCGCTTCAAACATCCAGGTCGCATTTCACACATGTCAAATCCAGTGCGGGTTAGTAGCACGCATGCATCGTGTTCCACACTTCATACGAGGTGATAAAATACACGCACGCACTGCACTTGAAGCTACATGCTCTAGTGATCACTTTATGACACACCAAGAGGATGAGGGTCTCAAGAAATCCTTGTATACCACGTGATTTGTCTCATCGTGAAGCCAGTTTACAGCCGGCTCCGCGGAGCACGGGAAAAGAAACACGGGTAGTAAATAATTCGTGCAACAGAGATTTAGCTCATAAAAACTTAAACACATGAGACAAATAAACATATAAGGGAAAAAAGCAGCTAAATGAAAAACAAAACACAAACTTACATAAAAAATTCATCTCGATAACGTTCTTCGCATGTTTATATTTACTAGACTTGACAAAAGACATAGAAGTAAAATATGGGAATTTGTGAAAATATAGTGGTTTAAATATATTGCCCAGAATTAAATAATCATTTCAGTTGAAATATTAAAATAATTCGATAATTTGTTGGGAACATAATTTATCCATTACTATGTTTAACTTTTACATAGAGGAGATTGACAGCTATAGTGTATTTTATATCCCAATAAAATCACAAACACTCTATCCTGTCCGATCAAAAATACAAAACGGTTGCAAACACGGTATATTGCAATTTGCCGTTAAATGAAGTTGATTATGTCAATCCTTTTTAATATTTGTAGCTTGTGACAGATCCTCACACCACGCATGCCCAAGAGTAAATGTTTTTAGATAATGTAAATAGTAATAATTATAAAATATAGCGTATAGTAACAAACTGGGACATTTCATGCCTTACTAAAATTATTCATGGTTATCTGAACGTTTGACTCTATGACAATAGGGAAAGGATTGCCTTTTGTCATCTTTTGTGTTTCTTCTGCTGGTAATGGCTAGAGCGACGGGTCTCTCTACTATAACAAAGCTAAGTACATGCAGGCGGCCGAACGATAGATCCTTTTGTATCTTAGTTGCTGAAGATGCTTCAAAATTTGTTGAAGGTAGGAGGGGGAACAGGTGTCGGCGATGAAATCGCTACATCGTATGTTGATGAACTTTCCAATAAAGTGCCAAAAAGGCGATAGATTTAAAATAAGCGCGTTTGGCAGCTCAAGAACTCAGCTATATTTAAATATTTTATAGGCTCAGGAAAGTCATGGAGGATGTGCTGTAAACCTCACGTAATGCTTTGAAACCACGTGGCGAGTTTGGATTTCATATATAAGGAGAAACAAATCTAGCAAAGTACGTTTTTCTACCAGACAGTTTTTACCAGATGGCAGCTGTAGTTCAGATCAGGAAGTTAAGCCAGCACGACGCTTCTCAGCATTATATTCGGTTCATTCACATATACGTTTTTTCTAGTTCTCCGTTCGGCTCACTCACATATACGTCCTTCAGTCACACATTCGCCCAGTCATACATACGTTTCGCCCGTTCTCTGATGATCAACATCGCTTTACCAGGGGCAGCAGACGAGAGGCACACAGAAGCAATATAGATAGCACCGTCATCAAAGTCATAGAGATAACGAACCAGTGGCCGATAACTAGTGTAGTGTGATTAAACATCTCAATGCGTTTAAATGAAGCAAGGTCATGTGATTTAAACTCCCATCTCCATCTTTCTCCTCCAGTGACCAATAAAACACGAAAGGCGACCTGGGGCTTCTGAACGACCCGGGGTATGAAGTGGGGCCATCAGTCCAACGACAAACATCGACATCTGCACATTTGTACCGCTTCATACCTCAAATATTTCTGAGATATAACGTGAATTTAATATTCTTGTTGTAGTTCTCAGTAGTAGAGAAAGGATATTTATGAAACAGTATTTATGCTCACATAAAAACGATTGAAATGGAGGACCGAATCTAAAATCAACAAGTGAACATTTCCGGGCAGGATTTTGCAGAGACCCAGCATTCAAGTTGGTACTTTTATATTGGGAACAATTCAATATCATCATAAGGAAATAAGTGAATAAAAATATGCGCACAAGGTTAATATGAGAATTGTGCTTCAAAATATTTTACACACCCTTCAAAAGCCAGAGACATAGAAAATGACTCTTTGGAAAATGGTACGTGAATTATGGGGTCCTTTTCAAGCCGTTCCTGCAATTCTTGTTGCGCTTGCTTCTTTCTGTATTACTGACAGCATCTCACGCTAATTCTCAGAAAAATTTAAGTTAAAATGATATTAACTATAAACGTGGTCAACTTCGTCTAATGTAACTTAATTATACGATTAGAGTCAAAATTTGGCATATTGTGTTTGCTGTCGTACTGTAGTTTTATGAAGGCGATTTTCGGAACAAATGTTCCATCATATTCTAACTGTGACATATCATATATGGCATAAGCATTGTTTAAATTGTTTTATTGTGTTTGTTTCATGATTAAGTATTATTGAGGGAGGAGTCATGCCTCCCTTGGAAGCCGCTGTTAATAACATAGTGTTGAAGATTGTAAAAGGAAGCTGTCATTTGCTCTAACAATGACAGTAATAGTTAAAAAAAGCATGGGGAATTCTTTCTGAGAGTTACAGTTCGAGTAAGGCCTCCAAGTGGAACGGGCCTCATGCCACATCTTCTTTCTTATCTTCGCCTGCTCCCCATGGTCAGCCCAGGAACGTGAAACAGACAATCCAGTCCGGTATACAGAATTGTATAACTACCTGGTGAACTGTGTAGTGTAATAAATTTATAATGTAATTCGGTTAATTTGCAGGAGTTTAACTTAACGGTTTCCTATTCATCTTCCCAGGCAAGCGAGTGGAATAACTATGTAGTAACTTTCCAGATAGTTAAACGACATAGGGCTACGTTTGCATCTCTGGGGTATCTTAGTTCCTGACAATTTCCGAAAGATGGTGTAAATAATAACTGCATAGCTGTCGCGTCATTAACGGAGACATAAAAACTGGTATTATTCTATATCAATACTGTTATATGGCAATGAATATATAATAAACTCAATCATATATATTCATTTATTGTCAATGGAATATAAAGCACAAAAATTAAAAGTTTATAAGTAGTTGGGTGTGTAAGATTAGACAAGTTACGCAATGGAGATGTAGAACATTTACTAAATATTTTCTTTGTGAGTAATAAAATAAAAGAGACTTAAATGCATAGAACATGTGGATATTTTAGAAGATTTTAAATGTCCCAAAGCAATAGAAATATATAAAACACATGCTGGGAAATCCATCATGAGATTAACTGATGCCGAAACCGTCGATCAATCTAATTCTTGACACGATGACACTATTACAGTCATCTGTGAAGAAAAAATAGAGAAAACTGATGCAAACTCTCTCGCAAGCCTAAACGCCAGCGATAACTTCGTTTGCTGGCGGCACGCTTGTCATTCAAAACTTTTCAAAAACACACGGTATAACTTCAGGAATAATTTGTTCATATGGAAATGTTTAATTATTTGTTTTGTCTTAAAATAAATGTTTCGAATTCTCCTTCCTAAATTCTGGTTTTACTTCAAGATCACATCACTTCGCGAAGATTTTACCCAGAGAAACTTCTTGATGGCAACATATCTATTTTCCTAACCGTAAAGTCATTATTCATTGATCATATGTTTTCTTATTTTCATTCATTAATAATACAGAGGGTGCCGAAAACGTATACACACTTCAAGCAAAGAAACAACTGTGTTAACATAACAAAACTGAATTCACACAAACAGAAGATGATGAGCATTAATCGTCTTACACTTTTACAGTTACAACAGTTGCTCAAAATGGCAACCATCGACGTCGATACACTTCTGAGTACGTTGAACTACTGATTGAGCAACGCTTGCGAAAGTGTCCTCAGCGATTGCAGCACAAGCCGTTTCAATTTCTTCCCGAAGTGCTGTAAGTGTAGCTGGTTTCCTACAGCATACAACATCCTTGAAGAGTTCCCCATAGGTAGAAGTTCAACGGAGTTAGATCCGGAGAACGCGGTGGAAACTCAATCGGACTCTTCGTCCAATCCAGTGCCTTGGAAGATTGTCATCAAGGTATGCACGTAAATCTCGGTGGTAATGTGTTGGTGCACCACACTGTTGGAAATAAAATTCCTTATTTACATCGAGTGTATGAACGGCGGGTAAGACGCATGTGCGTATCATGTTCAGTTACACTCGGCAAGTTGATAATCTTGAGTTCATTTGATCGTTTTTGATTTACCTGTCAAGTAGCAACGCTATCATAATGCATGTGAATCACATCTGTTTGCAGAACATCATACTACACATTATTGTTGTTTTTCGGTCCAGTTTTGAAAAATATTAAATATATATCTACTGTGAAAGTGTGTACACATTTTGGCACCCTCTGTATGTGTAATATTATTCTCGAATTTTCTATATCTGAAAACACAAAATTTATCCTACACAGGTAGTAATGTCAGGAGTAAATACCATAGAACATCCTTATGGTTTTGTAATATGAAGCAATTTCACCAGACACATCAAAGCTGTTATTTACCCACGGATCATTTCATTACATGGCTTCTTTAGCAAAGTTGTTCAAACTGATCACCTAATATTATAATCGTGTTATTACACTAACGAGATTAAATATGAGCGACGATTTTTTTACATTTCATTATATTTGCCAAAATTACAGGAAGAGATTATGTATCCAATAAACAAATATAACACGTTGATTCATTTTGGGAGGTATGCATGTGTGCTAATTCGTTTCATTGGAAAGTTCCATGCTGTACTTCGGTATAAGGAACTACGTTATTGCTGGATTAAAGAATGAAAGTGACTGACAGCGAAAGTATTCACAAATGCTTAGCCACCCGCCGCTCTATGTCACGTAATATCACAGCTGGAGTTATCATATGCATCTGTTAACAAAGGAAAGCTTCACAGAGTAAACGCGTCATTTGTGTTTGCTCAGATACTTGCGATATCTAAACGAGCTGTCACCGACCATGAGTTCCCTAACAAGATATGTCGCACAAAAGGTTCTATATAATAAAAAGTTTATCTTCTAATGCAATTTACCCCTGTAGATTAAACAATTCATTATTAGCAGCATCGAGTTTACGTACGCTGCAAAGAGATGTAAGTGAAAACTGTGTTGGATATCCCCTTTGATACATATAAAATAACAAGAACTACAGAAAGAGATAAAACACTTAAATAGTCACACAATTTTCGCTATATTTCGAACAACTCTGTTCCTCTTCAAAGGCAGAAGCTCTATCAACGTGAAAACGACAGTTCTGTTCTCCCGCCCTTTCCTGATGCAAACTTATTTTTCACAGATTAATCTTTTTGGGAAAAAAACTTCAGTCTACAGTTTATATGTGGTTTTCAATAGACCTATTCTTTTCAGGTCTTTGCGGCGTTTACTTTTAGTGGCTATACAATTACAATTCCAAGACAACTATGATTATTAAAATTAAAATTAAAAGTTTCTGCTCATTTACCTACCATCTTAATATTCCTATATTGCGTAGATTGTTGATTTACTTTATTTACGGACACTCTAACATTTCAGGTCATCAGCGTCCCATTCAATTTAGAACGTGAAACTTCCGATAAATTTTGCCTCAGAACCCTCTTCTTTCAGGCTTGAGGTTCTTTATCGTGCCGTAAATATACGATCGGTACCCACGGCTTTACTTCCCTTCCGAAGGAAGCCATACTTAAGATTTTTACGCCCGAAAAAGCCATTGATTCTGGCTGGGATTGAACGCGAGACCTTGGGTTTAGGAAGCCAGTATGGTTATCACTACACTACCAGGATCGACCCTTTATTGAATAATAGTAGTGTTTAGGTAAATATACCTTTGCTGCAAAATTAAAGGATATCTTTTCTTTATAGACCCGTGGATAGTTAATAATTATTTAATTGCGTATGATTCCATCCCGATATATCATTATATACATAATCGACTTTGGAAAGGTTTTCCAACTTAGAGATACTGTTTTTCAAGTATTATTTGTTTACTAATCATTCTTAGTGCTTTTTTTCAGCATTTTATGTTTTAATTTTTATTTATTTATTTTCAAGAAAGCGAAGGTATTACACAGTAGAATTCTATATGGTACTTTTTAAAATAATGTTTAACGTCAATTTTTACTGCTGAAGCATCAGAAAGGATACATAAGATGAAATGAATAATTGGGAAACTGTTTTTTTTTTGTTACCTTTCCGGCTTTTACCAATTATGGGGACTGAGGAAAACCTGGAGAAGACCTGATTCAGGGAGGACAGTCCAGACCGGAATCAAACTCAAGACTTACCCCTTGAGTTCGTGCCAAAATGACCACCCATGCTGGTTAGATGGATCTATGCAAATGATACCGGAGTGGTTTAGCTCTTTCTGCAGATTAGCGCTAAGAAAACTTGAATTTTATAGGGAGGAGTAAATTTAAGAGCGAAGTTGGACTTAGAGAATTCTGATAACGATAAACGTTATTCGCAAAAATTGTTGAAAAAGAAAAATCTGGACAAGATATGAATATGAATATAAAATAATTGGGTGATCTGAGCGGAAATCCCTTATATAGCAACATAACGTAATATTACTGGTGTTAATGAAAATAGATAATACGTATTAACCTGTATATTTTATGTTTGCGAATTTTTATGAGAGCACTGCGAACTGTTTACATTGGTGTTTTCCTCACCGCCGTGACTCGTAGCAGAACATGAGGCTAGCGCAGCCGTGTGGCTCAAACACAAAAACAACTTTGATAAACTATTGACATTGCTAATAGGCTTAAAGCTATAACCATTTACAGAAATAAAATCATCCCTTCCTCCTCACTAATCACTTGACTGACGTCAACCTACCGCGGTAATGCTCACGTTCATCTATGAATAACAATCGTGTTTTAGAATTATATTCTTTCCTCTTTTCAAATCTGTTTAAGCGTATCAGAATTCCTGAATATTCCTTACTCTTTAAGATAGTAATATGTTTTCTGCTATCTTCATTAAATGTTATATCTTGACATACATTGTTCTTAATAAAATTTCTCCATAATATTTTTCTCGGTACGATTGTCTTCTTTAAATATTGGCTTTACCAACAATTACTAATTTTCCCATTCTTCCGGTGTTCTAGCTTGCTTAGAAGTATCCAGTAATCTCTATTTCAATTGTGTAAATGGACGAGAAATATATAAAAATGGGAAGATAAAATGTCAATGATGAGCACCGAAGTGGGAGATAAGTTTAGGCGACAGAGGAGACAATGAAAATTCAAACCGAGTAGCGAATCCGTGACTGTGGGCAGGTAGAATTCAATATTAGAAACAGTTTTTGCATGACGACCTTCGATGTAGAAAAGTTCATATAGATGGGTACAAAGGCAGCTGATCGTTAATCACGAGCGGGCACAACAGACTTTTTGTGAAGACCACTTGGAACGTCACGCTTTAGAAGGAGACGCTGTTCTCCATAGATAAAATAACGATATTTTACTATATAAACCTCAGTCGAAAAATACATGTTCAACAGAAGTGTCCCTTTTTCTTATGCCCAATGGAGTAGGAGGTTGCACCGCGGTTGCTAATGGGCCTATAGATCCGCGAGGAAGCACCTCCGGAAGAAGGGATGAGTTGGAGAATACCGTGATGTCCCAGACACCGGTGGGTCTGCGGGAGCTACTCCAGTCATAACGCATCAGTCTCTAAGATAAGCACTTTCCTGAGCGCAAGCCACCGCCACGCCACAAAGCATCAACCTGCCTCGCCTGACACTTCAATACTGTAACTGATGCTCTGGAATAAAATGAATGGAAATTAAAAAGCGGAAAATTTGTGGAATGTAAATATCCATCCCAGCATTTGCCTAAGTGACCAGGGGGAACCACGAAGAAAGGTCAGGATGGCTTATCCCAAGGGAATTTTGCCCAGACCTCCAGAATGAGAGTTTCAAGCGTTACCGATTGAGCAAACCCTCTTAGTAAATTTATTACATACTAGGTGTGTCCTAAAAGTTCTCGGCCCTAACTCAGAGAAGCCGTGAAGGTGGCCAAATTACTATAATACTTGTTCAGTATCATCCTTTAGATGACGCCCTGTTTTTAAGTTTCAGAGGCGAAAGCGTAGTCACTTGTTTGTGACGATCGTGTAAGCAAACTAGTGTTAACACTTTCTACAAAATGGATAAAAACTGAAATATAAAATGTGATAAAGTATTAGAGTTTAATCCTAACAGAAATACAAAAGGAGTTAGATTCCACCTTAAAGAATTCTTCCCCATAGTCTTCGACGGTTAAAAAATTGGCTGCTGAATTTAAGCGCGGTCATATATCCATTCAAGATGAGGAGCGCTCAGGGCTTCCCAAAACTGCTACGACTGACGAAATTGTGACAAAAATTCTTAGTGCCGTACTATATGATCGCCTGTACACAGTTGGTTGACATTGTATAAACCTCGAAAGGACGTATCCGCTGTATTTTACACGAAGTTTTGGGTATGAGAAAGTTTTCCCTCGGTGGTTGCCGAGTTTGTTAACAATAGGTCAAAAACGTATTCGAATGCGCATTTCGCAAGAGTATTTAGACTTGTTTGAACGCAATTAAGTGGGTTTCTCAGACGTTTCATAATAGAATATGAAACATGGTTTTATCAGCACACGCTAGAAACAGTCCAAATAGTGGGTGACAACAGGTGCAAGTGCAACAAAGAAAGCAAAATGATTTCCATCCGCAGGAAAAGGCATTACTATGATTTTCTAGGATTCTAGTAGTGTAGTCTACGTGTCTACTTCCAGAAGGGCAGAACCATCACCGGGGAGTATTAAGCTTTACTAATGGACCAACTGAAGGAGATTAAACGTCCACACCTTTCCGCCACGATAATGCATATTCGTCGAATTCGGTTCCCAGCCAGTACTTTTTGTTCCTAAACCTGAAGAAATGGTTGGGTGGATGAAGATTCGTGAAACTAAGACAAACACTTATTTTTCACAGTCAGACAAATTTTATTTTACTAAGGGTATTAAACATTTTGAAAGTCATTGCGGTAAATCTAATGATTTTTCAGGTGATTATGTTAAAAATAAATCTCATAAATATTTTGTTTTCTTGGTCAGGCCGCGACGTTTTAGAACGCCCTCGTAATTTTGCATATATTAATTAATACTTTATTAATTCGTTTAATGTTTAATTTGTAATATGTTCCAAATTTGCACTTTTGGATACAGAGGATTATTTTGTTGAAACTTTAATACCATAAGAATTTCGAGATCTTGACATTTGAGCCCTTCAGACTATTACTATTTGTTAATTCCTCTTTATTTATGAATAATTTTCGATACAAAATGCTACCTCTAAGGGAAGGTAACTATTAAGTAACAAATATTCTAGAAATATCTGTATTATTATTCTATTCTAATGCAGTATATCTTCAGTCAAACACGCAAAGGAAAGAATCGTTATTTAATAAATATTATCTGCTAGAAACAATGCTTAATGCGGATTTTATATTATAACTGTTAACGCTTTAAGTATCTCGTTAATACCGTCATGGCTGGCTGAGGTCGTTAAGGCACGGACTCATGAGAGGGAGGTCCGGGGTTAGAATCCCGCCAGGACCGTCCTCCTTGCCTGAGGTTTTTTCCAGGTTTTCCTCAGGGTTCAAATTCCACCAGGACCGTCCTCCTTGACTGAGGTTTTTTCCAGTTTTTCCTCAGGGTTCGAATTCCACCAGGACCGTCCTCCCTGACTGGGGTTTTTCCAGGTTTTCCTCAGTCCTCATAAATGGCAAATTCCGGGGAGATACCCTAACTTAGGCCTGGAACGCTTCCTTCCTTAAAAATAAATCCTTTTCCAATATATCATTTTATCTCATGCATCATCAGTGTCCACCGCCTGTGGTGCCTCGGTGGCAAAAACGGGCGTTAAACACTAGTTTATTCTATATCTCGTTAACAGTTAAGAATAAGAATATTTTTTAATGGTGTTTAACTCCCGCTTTTGCTACTGAGGCATCACGGGCGGTGGACACTGGTGATATATGAAATGAAATGATATATTGGGAAAGGAAGGAAACGTTCCAGGCCCAAGTTTAGGTCTCTGGCATTTGCCATTTATGAAGACTGAGGAAAACCTGGAAAAAACCTCAGTCAGGGAGGAGGGGTTTCGAACCCCAGACCTCCCGCTCACGAGTCCGCGCCTTAACGACCTCGGTCACCCGTGGTAGTCAAGAATCATTTAACAATATAAGGTTTTAGAGGTTGAACTTCTGGAATGTTGTACATTCTACAGATTCTCAATTTATTTATTTATTTATTTATTTTTTACTACAGCATGAATTAAACATCCCAAAGATCCGGAAATAAAATAATTGACTGTATGATTTTATTTTGTGATTGATATAGAAAGGCGATGCAAGAAATAGAATAAATGGAATTAGAACATATTTTTAATATCATTTTATTTTATTCCGAGCTATTGATATTCTTGTGCGTTTGTTTTTTTAACATAACGATTATTTTTTTCTTATAGAAATTATACTTCTTTGATCTGCAATTTCTCTTCATAATATACTCAATTGTGAACAGGAAGAAAGAAAGTTTACAAAAAGTAAAAAGTAAAGAAGCTTTGTACTTGAAAGAGCTCCATCACAACTTTTACTTCTAAAGGTCGTTTCCGCTTTACTTTTTTGTCTGGAGAGGTGGAAGAAAGGCATCCTTAATGTGAAAAACTCTTTCAATGCAAAGAAACCAAAATTTATTTTTGGTCAAGGATATTTACGCACAGAGGCACACTTCTATTTAGGTATTGTATTGCTATTTTTATTTATGCGCACGTAGAACAGAATGTGTGTCTGTTTTTCAGTACAGTATCTTAGGTATTGATGCAAGTGTGATAAAAGAAAACTGCGCAAATAATCAGTGCACAGTGCAATCAACTCATAATCGCATTCCTACACGTAATTTTCTTGCGCTTCTTATTGTTTTCTATCCCAATATTATAAAGATAAACGTTTGATTATTTTTCACTTTTATATGAATGATGATGAGAATGTCATTATCATTAATTCATTATTTTAAGTATAGACTCAATTATGGGCGATTCAGTATATTCTGCGTATTATGAAGACCTTTCCAGCGATTTGTAAGAAATGTCATACATTATAACCCCTTTTGTATTCTGACAAGCTTAACCATTCATAATTTTTATTTATTTTACGAGGGCTATTTTTTTTTCAACCTCCGATCGTTCTGCTACGTGACCAGACAAGCATAAGGAGACAAATCTGCATACTGTGCTACTACCCCGTCCCATCACGTCCGTCAAGGTCAAGTCCAATACATCAGTTGGAGCTGAGCTACAGGCACTTCAACATGGCCGGCATGTTTGATTCTCCCGCCAAGTGCGAGTTGCGAAGCGTCACTCGTTTTCTACAGGCAGAAGGGAATAGTGCAGCAGAAATTCATCGCTAATTGAGCCGTGTTTATGTTGCAAACTGTATGAGTGAGGGTGTTATGGTGATTGGGGTAGGAAATATAAAGAAGGCCGAACTGATGTTCATGATAAAGGTGGGCAAGGACGCACGTCTGTCGCTTGTTCAGCGAGTTGCTCAAGTGGTTCGAGAGAGACGAAAGTTTACCATCAGCGAGCTGTCTGTAGAATTTCCGGACATTTCAAAGTCAGCTCTGTACACGATTGTTACAGATCACCGAGGCTATCGAAAACTTTGTGCACGCAAACTTACCGCCACGGGTGGCCGAAGTCGTTAAGGCACGGACTCGTGAGCGGGAGGTCTGGGGTTTGAATTCCGCCAGGACCGTTTTCCCTGACTACGGTTTTTTCCAGGTTTTCCTCAGTCTTCAAACTGGCAAGTTCCGAGGAGGTACCTAAACTTAGGTCTGGAACGCTTCCTTCCTTAAAAAAAATATCCTTTCACAATATATCCTTTCATTTCATGTATCATCAGTGTCCACCGCCTGTGGTGCCTCAGTAGTAAAAACGGCGTTAAACACTACACAAAAAAAAAGCCGAGTTCCCCCTCCACAAAACAAAAACAAAAAAAAAAAAAACTGGCGACAACCTTCTATGAAGAGGGAACTGGAAAGCTCGTCTATGAATATGACAGATGTGTTAATCTTCACGGTGCCTATGTGGAAAAGTAACTGTGACTGTACTTGACTCCTGGTAATAAAACCATTTTGTAATGCACATTTGTCTTTTTGCGACGCAAATTCTTCGCTCACAGTCATCAGTGATTATAATCATTCTCTCTGCTCTTAGTCTGAGCCACGAAAGGTCCTGTCTAGTGAGTTTAACCTCTATTTTGATGTATTGCTATGTTCCTCGTTCACGTTTTCGCCCTGGCTGTACTTTCAACGTAATACCTCTAGGCGTTGCGTAATTACCTGCCGCATATCCACATTCCTCCAGCGGTTCTTAGCCTTCCTCAATGCGCTCTTTCTATTCGCCTGACCTTCATATTTTTTAGTCCATTAGGATGCGCATGTAATGCTCTCTCCCTTCCTGGCTGTTCATGCCAGCACAGTGCCCTAATCAATGTTTGGTTCCCATGATTAATTCGCAGCCAACACTTCTCTACTCTGATTATACACTCTATGGTTTCTTTGTACACCCCGAATTTCCTTTTAATTCTGCAATTCGCTGCGACCTCCGTAGCCTCCGTAGCCTCAAAATTCCTTTCCGAAAATGTGTTCTCACTGAATGTAGGCCTGCAGTTTGCTCCTATGGCCAAATGTCATTTTAGGCCCCATTACTATATCCAGTAAACGTATAGCCATGTCTGGGATTCTGCTATGTAACCAAAGAGTTTCTACTGATTTTATTTCTGGTATATGCTCTGTTGTTAATACGCTTCTTCACTTTTCGTACATCGTAAAAGAAATGCCCAAATATACGACATTTTTCACGTTGTACAACGTCTTTCCCACATTTGTCTCCGCACTTACTTACCGATCCGTTCTTGAAAGGCACTGTTTTTGTTTTACATTAACTTTTCGCAATAGGTCAAAAGTCTGTCTAGTGTTCTCTGTAGGCAGTTAATTGTCGTAGGATACAGTACCATAGTACAAAAGCGCTGGCACTGCACACGAGGATAAGTCCATAAGTTTACGGCCTACCATTTTCTAGGTATGATAAAGACAAAAATTATATTGCACTTTTCAATATTACCCTTTATTACAATAGACTTCCTACATCTTTGAATTAACATTTCAACCCCCCTCCCCAAATAGCAAAATGGGCATAACCAGCATCCATCACTTCTTCGTCACATTTAAATTTCCTTCCTCGAAGGTCCTTCTTGAGTTTTGGGAAGAGGAAATAGTCACTGAGAGCTAGATCTGGGCTGTATGGTGGACGGTCGATCTCCTTGAAGCCACATTTCTTCATAGCTTCCTTTGCAACAAGAGCTGTGTGCACAGGCAGGCGCGTTGTCGTGAAGAAGGCCACACCACCATTCAGTTTTCCTCACCTTTTTTCTTTGATTGAAGCACGTGGTCTGTGCAGTAAGGTAGCACAGTGCTCCACATTTACTGTGGTGTTCCTCTCCAAGGGCCGACTTGCACACTCTTCCTCTATAATGCTTTCTCGACCCATTTCTCGAAAAAATTTGGTCCATTCTTTTACGGCAGAATATCAGGGAAACGCTTTTCCATATACACCGTCCAATCGCTGTTTAATTTCATTTGGAGTAAGTCCTTCTTTTGTGAAGAACTTAATAACAGCTCGATACTGCATTGTGAACATGTCACAATCTTCTACACATAGCCTTCTTTATGCAACTATATCTGAACAACTGAACACAGCGGGCCGGAAATTGCAGCTACAATTATTTACTTAACAGTTAAGGTTTGATACCAGATAAGGATTTTAGTGAAGGCGAAGCCGGAAACTTGTGGACCTACCCTCATATCTTCTATTACTGGAGCCTCAATATTCTCCAGTAACATCGCGCCATTATGTTATCTATAAAGAAATAAACAGTATGAGTGACAAAATGCATCCTGCACGTAAATTCTAACGATCAATCTGTATTCATATAAAATATTTTAAATTTAAAGAATAAGACAAACAAAGACATACTCGTAGTTAGTACTTTCCATACCCTCGAATCTAAGAATACTTTTAGTTCAGCTGAATCTGCGAGAATTTATACCACAGATAGTTTTTTGGGACTTTTTTACATATTCAGCATGACTGCAGTGTCGTTAATACAGCTGGAAAGCTATATATAATTCGTTCACTTGCTCGAAGGCAGTCCTAACTTCGGCTGAATAATTTCTGCCAGATTCATATTTACTGCTCGCGAAATCAGGTTGGCCACAATCTTGCTTAAGGCAACATTCCGCACTGCACTAGAGTGAGATTTCATTCAGTGCTTTGTGGACCTCGGGGGAGGAAAATGAAAATTCTGTGTTAATGCAGAAGGCAATTTACGAGCGATTTGTCAACGTGATGCGACAGCAGCAAATGGTGAAGGAAAGCGCACATACCCTGGCAACAGCGCGGACAGGGCGTGCATACCGTAACACGTCCTTTGTTTTTTTATTTCATTTCCAAACGATAGCTCTGTTCTGTTCTTAAACAAAAGGTTCTTACCTTGAACTCTCTTTTTCTTTATCTCGAAAAGAGTGTTGGCCTCATTTAGCAATATTATTTCATACTAACATTCAATTAATGCTTTGAAAGGAGTTTTATTGGAAAATTTAAAATCTAATCGTTGGCCTCCTGAATCATAATATAATTAATGTAATCTCAAATTGTGCTTTCCAAAATGAACTGTAGTCTGAGATATGTAAATTGAACAATACACATATATAAATTATGCGATAAAATTAGATATGCACAACCTCCCGCATCCCCCTCCACCAAAAAAAAAAAAAAAAAAATCAGCAAGTGTTTGCAAGGCATTTTTCCTATCTTTTAATTTAAACTAATGTATATTTAGTTGAAACTGTTGAAAAATGCTGCGCAAATGCAATTAATTTGCATTTACTGGGTCAAATTTTGAGCATTATTTAGCATTCGAAACATAAAATAAAATATAAACTGTTTTTTGAAAATCAACATTATTTCATTATTCATAAAAATGTTTCCTTATAAAACGCATAAATGTTGTGAGTTCATTTTCTCATATCTAATTGTGCTGTTTTTATAATTGACTGTTAGTGTTTTTTTTAATGGTGTTTAACACCCGTTTTTACTACAGAGGCACCACAGGCGGTGGACACTGATGATACATGAGATGAAATGATAAATTGGGAAAGGATTTTTTTTTTAAGGAAGGAAACGTTCCACACCTAAGTTTAGGGTACCTCCCCGGCATTTGCCATTTATGAGGACTGAGGAATATCTGGCTTTTTTTTTTTTGATTCATTTATTTACGGACGCTCTTTAACATCTCAGATCATCAGCTTCCCATTCAACTCAGGGCGTGAAACGACCGACAAATTTTGCTCAGAGGCCTCTCTTTCAGGTTTGAGGTTCTTTTTCGTGCCGTAAATGTACAACACGGGACCCACGACTTTACTTCCCTTCCGAAGGAAGCCATACTTAGGATTTTTACGACCAAAAAAATCCATCGCTCCTGGCCGGCGTTGTCGTGAAGAAGGCGCACAACAACACTGAGCTTTACTCGTCTTTTCTCTTTGATGGAAGCACGTAGTCTGTGCAGTAGGCCAGCATAGTACTCCCCACTTACTGTGATGTTCCTCTCCTTGAAGTCAATGAAGAGTATTCCTTCACAGTCCCAAAGGATTGTGTCCATGATCTTCTTGGTTGACTGAGTCACTTTAGCCTTTAAAGGCGGTGCTTCGCCAGGTTTACGCCACTCCATTGATTCTCTTTTGGACAAGAGATCATAGAACAAGACCATAGTTCATTTGTTGTAACAATGATTCGCAAAATTTCTATCTCGTTGCCATGACTTGTTGCTTTTGAACTGAGGAAAGAAGTCTAGGCAATAACCTTATTCATGTTTAAATATTCATGAATAATTCGAAGGACTGTTGTTTTTGAAAGGCCCAACCTTGCTGCTATTTCTTGAACCGCCGGTCTTTCATAATTTTTCCTTCCACAAGAGCGATGTTTTCAGGAGTGAGCATCTCCAAGGGTCGACCTGCACGCTCTTCATCTTCAATGCTTTCTCGATCCATTCGAAAAAGTTTGGTCCATTCTTTTACGGTAGAATAAGAGGGGGATGGTACACCAATACTCTTTCAATCGCTATTTAGTTTCATTTGGAGCAGGTACTTCTTTCGGGAATAACTTAATTAAAGCTCGAAACTTCATTTTGAACATGTCACAATCTTATACACATAACCTTCTTTATGCAACTATACCTGAACAACTGAACACAATGGAGCGGAAGTTACAACTGCAATTGTTTACTTAACAGAAAGAGTATGGTACCAGATAAGGGTTTTATGAAGGCGATAATCCTTATTGGCGAGACCGGAAACTTGTGAACCTATCCTCGTTTTAAGTGGTTGAAAATTTTCCGCCGGAAAGTTGTTATAACAATGCGAAAGCGTAAGGAAGGAAAAAAGACCAATTGAAGGTCAAGGGAACATAAGAAAAGGCCTTCCTTATTCTTAGGTTTCATGAATATTATTCTTCTGGAAATTATAAAACATTAATAATCGTTTGAATCAAAGAACACAACTAAATGGCATGCCTTCTATTGACAATAAAAACAGAACGGCGTCTTCACGTGTGAGCTTACGACTTGATATAACTCAACCCAATAAGCAGTTCTCATAAAAACCGCTTTTATCGCCAGTTAAGTGCACCAAAGACATCCTTTATATTAGGCATTATATGAGCCATCTATATGGCTATTTCAAAACTAAAGTTTCATTGTGGTAATATTGTTGATATAAGCTGAAGAGATTGTTATAAAATTGGCCGAGTTTCCCTTCATTCTTATATTGAGCTTGGGTTTTCTGAGACAGCTTGTATTTATATTGCAACTTTTAGTGTTCTACATTCCCTATCATGGTTTGTAGTTTGTGCTCTAGTTCCAAGTTATCAACAATGTTACGCTTAAGTGCAGAGTCAACAATATGCAAAATATCAATAATGAGAAATGTTGAGTATGAACATGTCCTGCTGCTGCGGTCCACTAGTGAACTACGACATTGTAAATATTTTGTTTCTCTTTAAATTTACAGTGGATATGCTTTTTCAAATTGTATTAATGCAAGAATGGCAAGAAAGTGTTTAAATCAGTCTATTAACCTCTGCTACATGTGTTGTACACTAACGTTTAAGTCTCTAAGATGAAACACCAGGATATTCCTACACAAGTATTACAGGCTTTGCTTTGGGTGCAAAGTGGGCGATTTTAAAGAAAATGTTGGACTTCTCATGTACGGGAAATTGGTTATGCCATTAGACATTTATAATCCTGTGATTTGGAGGCAATCTAGGAAACATTTAATTGATCATTAATTTGTTTAAAGAACATGACGAGTTAACATTTGAAGCAAAACATCCACTAAACTGTCCCCATTTATCGTTGGTACCGCTGAGGCATCAAGGCGGTGGACACTGACGATATATGGAATGAAATTATACATTTACATCAAGGTATATGCCGGCCCGTGCTCATACCTAAACAGATTTTATTTTTTTTACAGTGTTACTACTGAGGCATCACACGCGGTGGACACTGATGATACATGAAATGATATATTGGGGAAGGATTTTTTTAAAGGTAGGAGCGTTCCAGGCCTAAGTTTAGGGTAATTCCCCGGCATTTGCCATTTATGAGAACTGAGGAAAATGTGGAAAAAACCTCAATCAGGTAGGACAGTCCTGGCGGAAATCGAACCCCAGACTTCCCGCTCACGAGCCCGCGCCACCTAAACAGAGAACCGAGCTAAAAGACGGTTCTTGGAAAACAATTTGGAAATAAGCTCACCATAAAAAATATTATCTCCTCAAACTTAACAAATAAACAAATTTAAACTAGCAGTTGTACGCGACAAATTTATGCTGCAAATTTGACAGACTTGAAAGATTTAATCTTAGCCATAGAAACAAAAGAAAATCAGTTTTGCAAATATTATTTACTATAAAATACAACAATAACATTTTCTTTAAAAAAATGAAATGTGTCTGAATGAATAGCAACTTAAGGCAATTGTGGTAAATCTTGAAAGGTGTTATGCTAGAGTTGTTTTAACTATAATAATGAAATAAAATTTATTGAAATTAAAGGTAAAATACCCTCACACTTAGTAGCAAAGTGTGACATTTTGTATAGGGACGCTAAGACATACAATGTCAAGTTTTTATCATAAGAAAGTCAAAACGAAACGAATATCATTTATCAAAAAATTCAAAGGATAATTTGATAAATTAAACACTTTCATTGACATACTAATTCTTTCTTAAATAATGTGCACAAATTTAGAATTTTTCCTTCCATATAAATTCCACACAAACATAAACTACTCACTGTAATATTTGACAGACACTCCAAGCGTGAATAATACACAATTTCGTATAAATAAAGAGATGGCTATAAAGTCTAGCATGAAGATCTACCGCCACATTGTAAATTAAAATACAATGGAGAGAGTTTAAGAAAAGTTTTTAAAAATAATATGACACAGTGAATGATATTTACTGTTAAAATAAAATAATTACAATCAAAACCCCGACATCACAACTAAAAATAGGAGCGGTAATTAAATGGACGTGTTTGTCGTCAATGTCGACGTTCCCTACTACTACTACAATATGCGCGGCTAGCTCACAGTTTGTTTTTACAGCTGGATTTTTCAGATTGATACTTCTGGGGTGATAGAAGTGTGAATTTAAATATATCAAAATCACACGAGATAGTAAATTATGAAGTTTATTAATGTCTCATCATTAACACACAACTTTACACTTTTCTGTAAAATGAGTTCTGCAAATATTATTAGATATAGACTGAATACGAGATAGACGTGACGGAATTTATATTCCTCTTCCAACAATGTGCTTTAGTGACAATGTTCCTATCTTGGTTGGTAAGCCGACACTAATCTGTTTGGTTTTATTCGATACTCCACGCATATTCTCTTTTTATTGCCAATAGATCTTTAACACACCTTATTCTGACTCTTATTATTCACCATGATTGATAATTTGTAACTTCTTCCCGCGAAATATAAATGGCAACCTCTCCCAATTAAATACAACTTCTCTTTACGGAGTACGAAGCACTTTTCTTCATGGAATACAAAGTACATTCTCCCTCCACGGAATACAGAACACAACTAACTAAAATTTTTGACATTTAAACCGTCATTCATTACAATGAATTGTTTTCCACATAAGTATACGAATAAAATTCGTCAATTTCTATTGAATTCAACAAAGCTGTCCATATTCTGGGCCATGTGCGTGTTCCTTTGAACCGTTACATTTATATTATTGAGTATTGTCATAAAGACCAACAAACAAACATTAAGACATACATTGTAATAGTCCTTATCTGATACATGAAATCTATACAAACGAGCGTAATAGATTTATACGATTTAAAACGCATTACCAACGAATATTTGTTATTTGAATTGAAAATTAAAGCCATTACCTAACATTAAAACATGTGAAAATGAACTTGTTAAATTTATATTATTAAAAACATATTTTCAATGAATGTTTGGAGCTTTAAATAATAACATACGCAAATGAACTTCTTAAATTAATATAGCTAAAAAACTATCACCATTAAATGTTTGGTGCTTTATATTGAACACCATAGCCTTTACCTAATATAAAAACATATGGAAATGAATTTATTAAATTAATATAACTAAACAACTGCTACCAATAAGTGTTTAGGGCCTTAAATCGGACATTTTCTGCTTCAAACTTTATACCGTCCCACTATGTGCTACGAGTTCTAAAAAATGTTAGAAAAGAGCAGACATAATCAAACAGGCTGAGACCAAGACTAGTCTACATCGTAACGAAAGTCTTTGAAAGAAAGTCTTCACCTCTCACAGACATTGACTTGGAAGATCGTTAGTGCGCTTGGGTTAGGCAGATAGAACCTTCGTTCTTATTACGCAGACAGCACACTAATTTAATAATTCAATTGTCGATATAAGTTAACATATACTAATTTTGGATAAATTACTTCTTTCATCGCCAAGGTACTATAAATAAGATAAAACACTGAGTAGCACAAAACAACGTCATGCACACCATATAAAAACTTAATAAAGAACATTAGTGTGAACATGCATGAAATTAAATATGAAGCTTAGCAAAACAGGATAAAAGAAGATTTCAAGTTAGCGCAATGCGACCTCTCAGACGTCTACCTGTATGATCAATAAAATATAAACAATCAGAAACGAGCACAATTAAAGTAAACTAATAACAATTATATTTTAATATTACAATGACAAAGAAGGCGCTCATTAATATACAGCATGGTAATTTGAGAGACATGGAAAATGTATGTTAATTTCAAATAACTAAGTTGTGAAAAGTAAACCTTGTCCGAATGTATGAATTTAGCTGATTTAAGATAATATAAGGTTAAACGCTTATATTTGCTTATTTAAATACTTAAATGCTTGCAATTTAACGTTTTTTTTTCCTCAATACCTGGAGTTAATGCATATCTGCACACACCGGAGGTTTCTGTAGTCATTCTCAAAACCACCATCCACTGATCACAGCTAATAGACATTAATATTAAAACCTAAAGCAGAGAGCTTCATTTAGATACAGTAGGCATGCAAAAGCTATAGCTTCCATTTAGTGATGATTTTTTTTGTACTAAAAATGATTATTCCATCTGTTCTCCATGTGCAAAATTATAATTGGAAAACTGAAGGCTGCAGTACTTTCCCCTCTTTGATTGTCTCTCCAGAGGGCGAGAGGAGGCACAAGCTGGGTCCGTATGAAGGCTGTACCGCGCCCCTCATCACCTGTAGCGTTAATTCGAGAGCGGGTATCTGTTTCTCTCTGCTACATTAAAGAGGTTTGCATTTTTACGCCTTCAACATACGACTCTTGGTCTGCAACCCATAACCATCATCCACACAGGTTTATGGCCTTATACGAGTATAAACGGCATGTTAGTGGGGTTTGAGATACAAGCAAAATTGCCTGTCGCATAGTATACTCAGCATGGAATGTTGCAAAATCAGAGAAATAAAATATTTAGTGCTAAACTAGATTTCTTTACAACATCTGTTTTTGTATACAATTTTATGTATATGAAGATATCTTTTTAATAATAAACACTCACATATACAGATAAATAAAAAGTGAATTTACGTTTAAAAGTAGTATGTGCTTTTTGATATACTTACCGACGCTGTTTTCATGCCTCGTGAGTTGGCTATACAACACGTTGCCTGGTTGCTATAGAAACAAAAGAAAATTAGTGTTGCAAATATTATTTACTATAAAATACAACAATAAAATTTTCTTTACAAAAATTAAAGGTTTAAAAGAAACGTGTTCAATTGTTAAACGTTACCGAAACGTTGTCTATTTTCTGTAGGTGAAGATATAATTTTTTTTTTCAAAATGGATGATATCGTATGGAATATACTTTCTGGATAATGATTTAATACTAAATAGAAAATAAAACAAACAGGTTTTTCTCGATTATCTCAACTCTTTTGATTTGTAATCATTATACGGAGGGTGCCAAAAATGTATACGCACTTTCACAGTAGATATTTATTTAATATATTTCAAAGTTGGACCGAAAAACAACAGTAATGTGTTGTATGTAAATAGGTTCTGTAAATAGGTGTGACTCACATTATGATACTGTTGTTACGTGACAGGTAAATCAACAATGAACAAATGAAGCTAAGAGTATGATGTTCTGTAAACAAATGTGACTCACATTACGTCATGATAGCGTTGCTACAACAAAATGGGGCCAATATTATCGTTTGAACAGCGGAAAGCAATTTTGAAGTGGTATTGGAAAACCGAGAATATTGTTGAAGTTCAAAGGCAATTGGACCATTCTTTTTTGAAGGAACGGTAACTGGCCCAGTGTACCCGAACATGATACGCACATGTCTTACCCACCATGCCTACACTCTATGTAAATGAGGAATTTACTTCCAACAGGATGGTGCACCACCACATTATCACCAAGTTGCCAATCTTCCAAGGCACTGGATAGGACACGAGGTTCGATTGAGTTTCCACCGCGTTCTCCGGATCTAACTCCGTTGGACTTCTACCTATGGGGAACTCTTAAGGATGTTGTATACCGTAGAAAACCAGCAACACTGACAGCACTTCGGGAAGAAATTGAAACGGCATGTGCTGCAATCGCTGAGGACACTTTCGCAAACGTTACTCAATCAGTAGTTCAACGTACTCAGAAGTGTATTGACGTCAATGGTGGACATTTTGAGCAACTGTTGTAACTGTAAAAGTCTGAAAGTGCTCATCATTTTCTGTTTGTGTAAATTCAGTTTTGTTATGCTAACACAGTTTTTACTTTGCTTGAAGTGTGTATACATTTTTGGCACCTTCTGCATATGCTTATACATTTTTAGATATTTCAGGTGTTAAATATATACAAAATGTTCATCATGTCTGTTTAATCTTTGATCATCTATCTTCTGTCCTCATTTACTACTACTACTACTACTACTACTACTACTACTACTACTACTACTACTACTACTACTACTACTACTACTACTACTACTGCTGCTGCTACTACTACTACTACTACTACTACTACTACTACTACTACTACTACTACTACTACTACTGCTACTATTATAAAACTCTTGAACTAATAGGTAAATTTGAAATTATCGTTGTAAAGGGTTCTTTTGTGTTCTTTGATGAAAAACTACTGGGTCCATAGGTTTCAGGGACTTACCTGAGGATAGCGTTTGATTATGTTATATATGCATTAGCTGAATATTCCAATAAGAGCAGATTTGCCACCGTTACAATATTTTATCTGCTTAACAATCCCCTACGAATTTATATTTAAAAGTTACGGAGAACAACGCATAGTTTACATTATGTTTAACAAAAAATAATACATGCAACATTTACACTGCGGCCACGCACAATAGTTCGGCTCTCTCCGGTGTCGTTCGGGACTTGCAGCAGCTAGCAGCAAGAGTTGCATTTGATTTCCGTGTTCCGTGTAAGGGCAAGTTATGGTAGAGAGAGCTGAAGATCAGTGAATGGTGTCAATGGACAAAAGATTACAAGAAAGCTATCCTTGTTCATATTACTCCAAGCAAATTAGTTACTGCACTTTGCATAGGCATAAACACTATCGCCGTCTGCTCAGAAGCAGCCATTTTCAATCAACTGTTTGTTATCTTCACTTGTTCTTATTTTTGATTGGCTAATACGTATGTTTGCGTTTTTCATTGTGAATGACTATATTTTCTAAGTTAACGTGTTACGTTCTTATTTTATTATTTTTACGTTTAATTTTCACTGTGAATGGGGCCTTATTGTCTAGCATCGATCCCAGGCCCGTTTAGAAATAATATTTATATATAATATAATCACCAAAAGGGTAATAGACATATGGTCTACACATTTGTTACAAGAATAAGGCCAAATACCATTGAAAAGGAAAGTGTCCCCGTAAAGGCAAGCATTATAACCTTTTAAACGAAGAGGGTCTCATTGTAATGTTAATCAGGACAACTAGAACTTGGAAAACAACCGGATATTGAACAAAACGCGATTTTAGGAAGTTGGAAAGGACGAGTCATTCTTTTGTTAACAGTGCAGGGAACGCTCAGGCAATAAATATCCAGATGGAATCATAAAATCTCCGTTACGGCTCTATTTTAAAATATTATTTAGGTCAAGAATCTAAGACTTAAGGTTTTGTTGTGAGTGAACCCGAATAAAATCTTAGAAAATAGACTATGAGAATTAAACGATGATAAATTAGCATAAAAGTCCACCAATAGGAAGTTAGGCGTAGGAAGAGCAAATCACGTGACATTTAGAAAGCCATGCTGAATGTATTTATATCGCCTAGTCAGACGGACAGATGAATTCATAAAAGTAGTTGCAATGGACTATAGAATAATTATTACTTGCTTGCTACTTGTTAGTTGGGGCTGAAGCGAGTGGGAGAAGTGTTAGATAAAAGCAAAAGTGTTAGTAAGTGGTAAAAACGGGAACTATGAGTGTTATAGTTTTGTTTGTTTATCATCTCCTTCCCCTATGATTGTGTATCACAAAAACGTTCGGCTAATAAATTCAGCATATAGCCGAGGAAGAAACATTACTAGATTGCGATATTGAATGGAGGTTTGACCAATCACCCCTGAAATACCAATCCATTTATAAAATTCGATCACCTCCTTATCCACAACGAATCCAAACCCAATCACGACTTTTAAAAATAAAACGAATACACAACTACCGCCGCAACATGCTGGATATAACGCTTAGAACCCTATTGCCATCAGCTTATGTTCCACCATTTCTGATTATTCCAATCTCCATAGTCATTCAATTCCGGCTTAAATGACCTTTCATCCATTCATTCATTTTAAAAAAATATTTTAACAGAGGAATTAATAATATCAAATGACAGCACTTGACTAGTAGTAGGTAGACAATAGACCAAAGCACTCACAGTTAAGAAATTATAAGGAAATAATATAATTACTGTATCCAATGTTTTAACTATTTTTGTAGCATTACACATAAGGATTTTCCGTAATAATTATAATGGTGACTTATCATCATACATTGTCAGATATGGTCATTACAACTTTGTCGGCATTCTTCTATCCTTTGTGTTAAAGCAAATATTTTCAGCTCTGTTTGGATTTCATAATTTTTTATTTAACAAAATATATTCTGCTACTAATCTTTAAAAGCTCGTCTCAGTCGATCTCTCCAACAATTTCAGAAATATCGACAAGCCGAAACTTTATAAAATGTAACTAATGTTTTCTTCGGTTATGGATCATACATATTTTGAAACAGGTTGTTTTTTTTTTCTTATATTTTATACGAATATTTCTAAGTAATGAAATCTGTACTTGTTTAATTAGTAAATTATTAATTATGGTTCTTTCCGAACATTACTGTTACACTTGGCTATGAACTCGTAAATCAGTGACTTTCTCATCAAGTTTACTTAAGTTCCTGAATGGCTGGCTCTTTGATGATAATTTTCTAATGATATAATAACGGCCTAGTCATTAGAACTCTTAAAAAAATTATGCTGTTATCTCTAAGGTAGTTTAATCTTACAATCAACTAAATAATAGATCAATTATCTAATTACTATTATTAGCACAAAAGAAAAGTCAAATATACTTTTCCAATCATCACACACAAAGAAATTTTATTATAATAATAAATCTATTAGAGCAAAATAAATAAAAAAAAACTTATTAAACTCTATAAGGTCTTCTCTTCCCTTAACTACATTTAAGATTTTTTTTTTTTTTTACTGAGTACTTAATTTCTATTAAATGTACATAAAACAGACATTGTTTCGTCGAACCATTTATACAAGCCTGCAATTAAAAGTCTAATGACTACGCTACTTTCGCACTGTCAAATTACTGCGGCCCTTCAATAATCAGTGGGTAGGTTAAATTTCCTAAATTAACCAAGAAATCAAGTTTTTAATAAACAGGCTGTTTAAGTTCATATTGCGTATTTCAAAATATTTTACTAGTTTGCGTGAAAACGAGCACACCGCCTTACTCCTTTATTTCCTATTTTGCTACTCCACGTAAATTAATTTTGTACCCATACACAAGCATTAAATTGTCTTTGTGTTCTCTAACAACTTGTTTCTTATTAGGTTATCTAGTGTTTTCATATAGTGCAGAAACCATATTAATTGGTCTATTAAAAGTTGAATTACACCCATTTGTGCTTTTGATATAATAGTTTCAGATATACATATTATTTAATCTTTTTATAACATTTTGTAACAAGAGCTACAAACCGATCCCTCTATAATTATTCCTTCTTCTTTCAAAATGGGTAGGCACCTGTTAATGATACTAAATTTGTCTTACAAGTCAGTTCTTCTAATCTGATGCCGATTGCCAATGGAAAAGCTGTAATCCCTTGGCATGGTCCTTAAGTACCAAAAATTGGCAATGCCTTTACCGTGGCATGTCTAGTTTTTAGTCATTAGTCTCAAGACACTCTGGATCCCCCAAGTCTTGATGTTACATATGCCTTTTTTTTATAGTTCACCCCTAAAGTACTGAAGACTAACAGCATAGTATACGGGGTGGGCCTTAAGTACATTTGGTTAAAATAGAATTTCTCCATATTCTGAAGATCCCCTACTTGCATACTTAAGTTAGAACAAAGAATGTTAGTGACGGCTAGAGGCCCGATTTTGAAATGAAGAAACATTTTGTGCATGAAGACAAATACCCATAACCTAGGACCTAGGTTAAACTCCGAACACAATCACGAGCCTAAATCTTAGTTCACATTGTGCCGTTTTTTCAAGCATTTCCTTACTTTCTCCTTGCTCCGTTTCTACCTGGCCACGTCAGGATGGCTCACTGACTATTGTGATACCTGTTTGCCGTCCTCTAGCATATCGAAAGTTCTGGCAAGCGATGGTGTAACAATCCTGACTGGCAGTTTTTTCTTCCTTGTTCTGGATGTTGAATTGAACCCGAGATGACGGATGGAACACTTTCTTCTGGCCTTTTGTACTAAATTGTTAGGCACGGAAACTTCTCCAAAGGGTAAGCCCTGTGATTTTAAAACATCTCACTATAATGTTATTACTTAAATGAGCAGGTAACTTATACCCTGAAAGCTAATGTGTTGAATTAGTTGTAACTTCCCTTGTTGTGCTGTATATTTATTGTGGCAACATTTCGAAGGTTTACATTTATTTAATGATACTCTCTTCAGTTACTTCATACGTAATTTTAAATTTTCAAACCTGAAATCTATTTAATACGTTCATTATATTAATGTATATTATTGTTTAATAAAATATACTACACTTGTTAACCATTTTTTTGCCTATTGTTTACCTTTCTCTAGCCACAACCTTCCAGTATACTTCCAGGACTAAAAAATTTTACAATACCATCATAGGTAGCAACATAAAAATATGTAAATGTATGCTTTCAAAGTTGCATAATGTAATATATCTGGTTTTAATTTTACTTCTTAATTCAATTTATTATATTGTATATGGCTGTTTTTATTTATTACTATTTAGAATATACTGCTCTATCATCGTATAAATATTTTTTTGATCAAATGATTAAAACTCTTCCTTAAATCACCATCCAGAATTAATCTCTTCAAAGAATCTGTTCTTCCTCTTCTCCCTTTGTCTGTAGTCACATGACTAAAGTCTGTATTACGGAAAGCATCTGTTATACTCAGATTGAAAAAAAAAAAAATGCGTCCTGCAGCAAATATTACAACATTAACTGAAAGATTGCAATATATCTGGAAATCTAACTTTTTGTGTCATACCATAAAAAAAGGGAGCAACATTTACAAATCTGTTGTTTGAAGCAGTTGAAACCAAACTAAACTTGTTATCAGGATCAAAAATTCTTAAAGATAAATTTGTAAATTTGTTTGGGATAAATTATAGTATTTAAAAATGTGTAAAATTGTAAAGTTTTGTAAGTTATACAAGTGTATTTGTGTTAAAGTGTGCAAGATTGACATCCTGCGATTTGAAAGATTATTTTGACAGTATAAGGCGTTGATCAAAGAAAATCGGCGTGCACTCTTGATGCATAATTTGGAGATGACTTTTGTTGTGCACTGTGATTCTGAGGAAACTACGATTAGCAATTAGCATTCTGCGTAATTTTCTTTTGTCATTAACTTATAAGTAGGTAGCAAATTTATGTATTTTCTGTATTTTAACAATTATAGTGAAAGATCCCATTTACAATAAATGTAAGGAAATAATTATAACATTTTTACAAATAGTTTTTTGGTTTAGTACACATAAAACTTTATATTTCCAATATTTTGATAACATTTTTTTTCCACTTTTTTTCCATTTTAAATGTTTTATTTCATAAAATCCGGCATCTAGTAATGGTTGTCGTAATGAGTACATATTCTATTTGGTTCCGCAATGTGAATGAATGAACGAGAGGCTCCAGCCAGCCTGTGTGCGCGTGCTGCGTTCCTACGCATGTATCGGGGCTTTACCGCAGGGTAGGTTGACTTTTGTACGATGATCTTGGGATTTAGGATGAGTGTAGATGGGAGGTGGTGTTGGGACACCTTCGCGGCAGTGCCTTAATGAATTTAGTGGAGATTAGGCGCAGTGCGAAGGCAGTATGGGCCCCATTAAGAGTCCTGACCTGTCCACTACAGACGACACGTTGTGGGGTTTTATTAAGGATAAAGTGAGTCAAAACGCTTCCGAACAACGGAAGTGCTGCGGGCTGCGCTGGGAAGCATTCATATGCACCACAACAGATTTTCTCTGCAAAATTTCTGTCGGTTCTGGTGGTGTAGTGGCAACCATACTTGCCTTCTAAACCCAAGATGGAGGGTTCAAACCGGTCATGATCGGTTGATTTTTTCGGGCGTAAAAATCCTAAGTATGGCTTCCTTCGAAAGGGAAACAAAACAGTGAGTCCCGTGTGGTACATTTACAGCACGAAAAAGAACCTCAAGCCTGAAAAAAGAGGCCTCTGAGCAAAATTTGTCGGCCGTTTCACGTCCTGATTTGAATGGGACGCTTATGACCTGAGATGTTAAAGAGCGTCCTTTAGAAGAAATTTACATGTCTGAGATCCATTTTAGAAGTTGATGAAAGAAGTTCATCTAAAATCTAAAAATAATGAAGGAAGGGAAATAATTTGCTGCAAAATAAACCCTTAAACAAAGCAGAAAGAATGATTTATAAATCATTGGTTCAAAGGGACGGGTTACGCATACCAGAATTTTGCATATTAAACATACAGCATGCAAATAAATTTATTGACAACGGAAATGGACTATTGACGAAAAGTATCACAAAAATCAAGAAGGGATAAAATTAAAAATCAAAGAAATGGAGAAAATGTTAACTTTTAAAGGGATATTATTAAAGTAATTGATAAGAATCGTTTGCAAATGGTTTGTGTACACGTGAAAAGGATGCACAAAGAAATAATTCCAAAGATGTTGTTGGAGTGGATGTTTGAGCGAGGAGGAAAAACACAATCACAAGAAGAAATGAACATGAGAGAACTTTTAGAAGAAGGTTCTGAAGATAGAAATTTGTGGAGGAATAAAAGTACTTTGAATGGAGAGAAACTCTACATTGTAGACGAATATATCTACAGTATAATACAGTATAATACAGTATACAGTATACAGTATAATACTCATCTCCAACCTTGAAAGTTTATCACATAATTATAAGTAGCTTTAAATACTCAAATATTCTATGCCCGCAAAAGGTCATGCCGATAAATGTACTAGCGTTTATATGTGTTTACTTTAAAATTTAGCCAACCTTAAATATTAAATGCATTAAAATAATTAAATATTTTCTACCTAAGGTGTAAAATAAATTAAATAGATTTCTAAACCACAGAAAACAAATCAAACAATATGCAAGTAGTACAAGTAAACATAACAGTAACTATCTTCGATGGCGTGCATTATTAAATGCAATGTTTCATGTTAACGCGGCCAGATGATACAGCTTCAAACATAGGATCAGAATTTGAGTGACGGTGAGAGAAATGCTGTAATAAAGAACGGAAATTAAAACATCCAGATCACTGCAGTTGGCTTCAAGGAAGTTAAACGGAAATTTGTATTAATCTCTCTGTTTCTCCTGCCTTCTCTCCCACATACACACAAAGACTTCCTCTTTTAACTTTCAGACCACCTTCCCATAAACATCTACAGCGCTACAGGCCAACCACAAAGCACATTAATTTCCTTGCTAAGCCTTAAGAACTCTTGTCAAAACGCAGGCCTTTATTTATGGTTTCTTTTATATACATATCCCTCCCCCTTCTCTCTCTCCCCCTCTGACAGAACCTTACACCTCTCATTTCCGCAAAGGCAAGTAATTATTTTGTTAGCAAAGTGAAAAATATTAAATCTCTTAGCATATAAAAAGCACGGAACCACAATAATGATAAAATATCATTGTGGGTTTTACCAGCGACAGCATTGGCAATGAGGTATATTGCATCGCATTAACTATTTTTTTTTTTTTTTTTTGCTGTTAATAATCACAAATTTTACAGTATTCCACATAGTTATAGCATAAAGTGTATTACTACTAAGATGTCTAAGCCAAATAACGCCACGTATACCTTTAACGTTTGAAAAGCTGCTAGTTTCAGATATTGTACTACTGGGGTCTTTATTTTCATACAGTCAGGTGACGAAATGAGCTAACGGAAGTCCAGCATCATTTACTATTGAAACGTTTTTTGCCTCATTTTTTATTGCGTATAAATACTGAAAGGTACCGCCATGAGTGGCCGAGGTCGTTAAGGCGCGGACTCGTGAGCGGGAGGTCTGGAGTTCGATTCCCACCAGGATTGTACCCCCTGACTGAGGTGTTTTCCAGGTTTTCCTCAGTCCTCATTAATGACAAATGCCGGGGAAGTACCCTAAACTTAGGCCTGGAACGAGTCCTTTCCTTAAAAATAAATCGTTTTCCAAATGTATCATTTCATCTCATGTATCATCAGTATCCACCGCCTGTGGGGTCGGTCCTGGTGGTGTAGGGTAGCCATACTTGCCTTCGAAACCCAAAATTGCGGGTTCAAATCCGGCCATGGATTTTTTCGGGCGTAAAAATCCTAAGTATGACTTCCTTCGGAAGGGAAGTAAAGCCATGGATCCCATGTCGAACATTTACGGCATGATAAGGAACCTCAAGCCTGAAAGAAGGGGCCTCTAAGCAAAATTTGTCGGCCGTTTCTCGCCCTGAATTGAATGGGACGCTAATGGCCTGAAATAAGAAAACAGCGTCCGTAAATAAACCAAAATCAACAATCAAACGCCTGTGGTGCCTCTGTAGTAAAAATGGGCGTTAAACACAAGTCATTCGTTCATTCATACTGAAAGGTTGTTGCTATAACGAGTAAGACAAAGAATTTGATCTTGTGGGTTCAACTAAGAATATATTTTCGCAATTCTTGAAGCTTCGTCTATAAAGAGAAATTAGCCGATAAGTATAGAACTAGAAATGCTTAGATAAAAGATGGATAATTTTAAATAATACAGAATAGCGCGATCAAAGTCTACATATATTTTTGATTATTTACGACACTTATATATTGTAGAATGAGCATAAATTGCCGAAACATCATTTTTAATACAAAATTCTAAAAATATCTGCATACTCCGCCTGATTATGGGAAAAGTTAATAAAGAATTATAATTTTCAATAGAAGGTGAAATTTAGTTGCTTATTATATATTTTGGTTGCTCTTTGTAGGTTATGAAATTGGAAAAAAAACGATTCTTAATTTTCTATAGAAAAGAGATGGCGTTAATTGCTTAAATCATTACTAATAACGCCAGTATACAACCATTTTGTATTTGAGTTTTATTTTATATCCAAAATAAAATATTATCTATGTTGTTATCCTGTTTTCTGAAGAAAATGTTTTTCATAATTTTCATAATTTTCATGTTTTTATATACTTAAACTTTATTTCCAGGCCTATAGTAATTTAAGTGTTAAGGTGTAAAGTTCAGTACCCTGTTACATATTTTTCTGAAAGTTAAAACGTAATCTCTTTCAGTTAGGAAAAGGTGGTATCACTTATGCTATGTTAGCACATCAATTAATTTTAAAATTACGTTTTGCCTTCCTGTCAACTTCCAATGTGCCAAGCTTTGTCAGTCAATTTCACAACTTCCCGTTTCTACCCGTAATTATTAAAAGCTGTTAGTCAACGCTCCTGCCATATTAAATTTAATCTTTAATCCGATGTCTGGGGGAGATAAAAACCTCTGGACGTGTAACTAGCTAGCTCTTCCAAAATCAATTTCTCTAGTACCCGCGCCTCTTTTCTTTCCTTCACGTATAGGCTTTCTCCCTCTTTCTACCTTTAATGAAAATATTCTTGGCTACATCGGCCCCGCATTTGGAGAGCGTCCAAATTGCAACGCTATGATACGAAATCAAAGCCACCGAGGCTTCTCTTAATTGTTTGGCTATAACTGGGGTGTTCTAGAACTGTAAATTATTTTCATTGTTTGACGGCATTCAGTGTTAACGCAAGAGAAACGCGTCAGTCTGCTATAGGGAGGCTGAGCGAGCAGATTACCAGTGTAAACACGTTAGAACATTTCACATCTCCATTAATCATTATACCGATTATAGACGGAGTACCAGAGATAATGGAACTGCCGCATCTCCTGCACTATTACGTACATAATTAAGGGACGTTGAGTGAAATTGTAAATTCGTTTCATTTTTTTAAAAACAGAAAATCTGCACATTCTGAAGAACCAATAGAATTTAATACACACACGAGTCGAAATACATGATACAATTAATGAAAATCCTACATTAGAGCATTAGCTAAATCAAAAACTTAAAGTTATATCGATTTCAGTTATATCGTTCTCGTTTTTAAGTGTTTTAAATACATATACTATCAACAGTTATATTGTAATTTTTGTCATAGATACATACATGCAATTGGAAATTTTGGTGGGGGATAGGAATTGTTATTTGTCCCACTATGGGCACCAGATTGAAGAAGAAAGTTGGTGGGGGTAGGAATTGGGTTATACGGTTGCTGCGGTAACTAGTTTATGCCCGCTGATCCCAGATCTCGCCCCGGTTGCTGCAGATCACCCACACCCTTCTTCGATGAGATTCTCTCGTAGGCGTTTCGTTGGATTTTGGCAGCTGTGAGCTAGCCGCCTGGCCTGAGTGGAACGAATACGAAAGGGGACGACAAATAACGCTTCGTTATTTACTTGTTGATCTAGTTTATTCTCCTAACAGGAATATTCGGGCAAACACACGTCTCACGTCGAACCACAGGCAAGGTAATCTTGGCAAACGTGTAAGTTTATTGCTTTGACCAAATGGTGCCGAGTACGAGGAAATTGTTAATTTAACTGAATTCTTGATGCAGCTCAATGATGTATCGGCAGTTAGCGTGGTGACTGACGCTCAAGCTTCGGTGTTGCACTTGGTACTTAGACCGCTCTTCCGCTGATCTCCAGGCGACGGGAGCCACACGCATCTGGTCCCGGAAAATTCTGAGTCTGCCTTCCTTTTGGGAAAAACCTAGTCCTTGTATACACAGCACAAAATGAGGCTATCCATGGGCAGCGGCTCGAAGTAGTCCCGCCAATTTTGTGTTAACGTGTCTCATAGGTGAGTGCTTACCTCACTGAGTTTCATTTCCATTCGTTGGAAAATTTTGGTAAGGCCTAGTGCTTCGCTATTCGTCAGTAAGATGAATTTAAACAGATTTCGTACGTTACCGTCAACGACACATTTTCCTCGGCTACTTGCAATTACGCCCCATGTTTGCCCTGAGGCGGGGAATTTTCAACCTTAGCTGCATACAGAAGGGAGACCGCCACAGATGGCCGAGGTCGTTAAGGCGCAGACTCGTGAGTGGGAGCTCTCAGGTTCGAACCCCGCCAGGACCGTCCTCTTTGACTGAGGTTTTTTCCAGGTTTTCTCAGTCTTCATAAATGGCAGATGCCAGTGATATACCCTAAACTTAGGCCTGGGACGATTCCTTCCTTAAAAAACCCTTTCCCAATATTTCATTTCACGTATCATCAGCGTCCATCGCCTGTGGTGCCTCAGTAGTAAAAATGGGCGTTAAATACTATTAAAAAATACCAGTAGGGATTACCTTGCATTGGCAAACTTTTGCCAAGTCTTTCTGCGTTTGGAGAAAAACGAGAGTTTATCTTTACCTTGTTACATTTCTACACGTTATTTCTTAAATGTTAGTAAAATTACACTTTATGAATGCATTTAAACACTGTCCAATATTAATTCTGCATATTCATTAAAGTTCCTCCACTGAAAGAAAATGCACAGCATGCTTGCTCATAATTATTGAGTTGTTGATTCTAAAATTAAAAATACGAATTATTTCAATTACTCTGTAATTGACGGGGAACCAGAGACAGTTTCACAGTATTAAATTTATAATTATTTCTCTGTATTCTTTCTTTACTTTTCTTAAAACCAATAAGTGTTATCAGGAAATCAGTATATTAAACATTTTATTGCTTGTATAAAATTACTGGGAATCAAAATATTGCAGGGTGCAAATGTATTAATCTCAATAACAAAGAATAAGGAAAGCTCGTGTCTATATACTTATAAAGTTTGTGATATTTATACACGATATCCCTCAATCGCCGTACATTTCTTAAAATTATACTCCCGTGTACTTTTATGACATGCATGCCATTATGCAGGGGTTTCTGAGATGGACAAATTTAGACGTTTCTTTCCTATAAATGCTCCTTTAATACTTTCATTATCAAATAAGCTACTAAACTAATATACAATCAATGTACACTTATTGGTACATGTTCATTTTCTCTTATATTTGGGTATCTATGTTAAACGAATTTCCTTTAGCTGTTAGTGATTCTGATCTGAATTTTTGCTCATTTGGGTTGATAAATCAGCTGTTGTTTTACCCAATCCTTATGGTGTAATATAGGTCGCTTATTTCGGAATATTATAGTGCATTCGTGGAACTACTCACAAATCTCTTGTTATTTATTATTTGTAAGCGCATTTCCATTTCTAATATTCAGATATATAATACATTTGACTGCATCATAATTTAATTTTCTAAAGATGGATTCGCGGTATATTCAATACCTCAATTCCTCGATGCTCAATGGATATCAATATCGAAAATACATGAGCTAGTTAATTGCTATTCATAGGGTCACAAACAGCATATTTTAAAGTAGTAGTAAGTAACACGTGTATCATTTATAAACCGGTAGAATGCACCAAAAATTTGCCTGTGTTTATAAGCTGGATCATGTTAAGTGGTCTCCGTCCTTACATTTCTGCGCATATTCTGGTGTCAGTCTGTCTGAACTACAAAATTGTTTAAAAACACTACACTTTCTTAATTACAGTTAGAAGTACATATTTTACATATATCTGGCTGCATTATAATTAATGCTTTAACAAAAACAATTCTTGAAAACTGAAAGGTTTCCAAAACCAAAAATGTGTTGACTATGCAGAGGGCTTAATGTGTGGTGGAAACAAAACGGGAAAGAAACGCGCATCCTGGTCATCACTAGATTATATCAGAGGGACAAATAAAATACTCTTTCGTCACTGAGATATATTCATTCAGCGTGGAAAGATATTTAACTCCATATCACCAACGTGAGGACTTAGGTCCCCCTTTTTTTTTAAACAATCGCTCACTGCACATATATCGTAAACTGTGTAGAAAGCAAGTGATCAGGGTAGCAGAGGCATGTCACGGTTACACATGGACTGAACATACACCAAAATACATCATCATAGTAGGCCATTTGCCCCACCTCTAACCCATTATGCTCCCTAAATAATGAGTTGCCGAGAGAGAAGCGAGGGATGGAGCCCTAACCGGGTTTCGAGTTTTGCTAGCAGATCGATACTTGTAGTTAGAAACTCGCCTCACTGTCATCGACGGCAGGAACTTTATTGCTTAAGAATTGGCACTGACTTGTGCAAGGCATGCAACTACTCGTTTTCTCTAGCTAAATGGTACAACGCCGAACTTCGTGCATGACTTCTTGTGAAATCAAATAAATATACTTCACTTTTTTAAATGTTCATACATTTTTGTACAACTATAACATATAAAGATGAATGTGACATCCCTAGCTCTAACAATTTAAGTCCCCGCATGTTATTAAAGTTGTCTTTTGATAGAGACAGAGTTCTCAAATCCCTTAATATATAAATCTAAAAAATATCTCATTTTAAAGTTTTTACTTTGTATAACATAATGATTTTAAGGCATACCTATTAATTTACAAGAATATAAAACAATATTTTTTTTATATATATTTGAATAATTTTCCCCCAAAGACAATGAAAATTTCAAATGTTGCAAAGTTGCTAATTATTAAAGCAAATAAATATATTTATGAAGACTTCACAGGATAATTTAGGGTTCCACAGTCGGTCCTGGTGGTGTAGTGATTATCATACTTGCCTTCTAAACCCAAGATTGCGGGCTCAAACTCGGCCAGGAGCGCTGCATTTTTTCGGGAGTAAAAATCCTAAGTATGGCTTCCTTCGGAAGAGAAATAAAGCTTGGGTCCCGTGTCGTACATTTACGGCACGAAAAAGAACCTCAAGTCTGAAAAGAGAGGCCTATAAGCAAAATTTGTCGGCCGTTTCACGCTCTGAATTGAATGGGATGCTGATGACCTGAGATGTTAAAGAGCGTTCGTAAATAAATTCATCAAAAAAGAAATCAGTTCAGGGTACCACGGAGCAAAGCTGGCTGAAAGCTTGCGTTTTAACGTAAACTCACTAAGCTCCAGTCCCTGAAGTCATCATAAAGAAACAGCGTCGAAAATGCTTTAAATATCATGAAAATAAATATCATTTTCATATTTGTGTTCCAAGATAAATGAGCATAGAAACAAAATGTAATATATAAAAAATATAGTTAATATATGTGTCTTGAACTCTGATAGAGCTATAAGATTATCACACAGTCAGTACATTCATGTCAAAGATAAACGGTTAACTCCTCGCTTGGCCCTACATGACAATGTGTGAACCCAATTAGCAAGACGCATACGATTTCAAACTAAGTTAACAATTTTTTATGAGAGACTTCTTGATGAGTGAGCAAAATAATATTGGCACCTTTTTGTAAGAGAGGAAAACGAAGAACATTCAGCCCAAACTTTTGTTTTTACTACTTTCCTTGGGGAATTTTGAAAAAATGTTAATTAATTGATATGTTATATTCCGGTTGAACTTTTGTGTTAAATGTGGCACATGCACATTAACAGAACAGCTAAAAGTTCATATAAAATATAACTAATGGACTGAAGTAAAAATCTCACACAATCATATGAGTACATCTTTTAGTCCTCTTAACACTAGCTTGACGTTCCCGTGCAACTTAGGCAATTTCTCTGCCTTCCCTCATGGAGTACAGTATAAGCTCCTAGGCTTATATGTCAGACTTCGGCAGCGCAGGAGTAGCAGTTGATCGATTGTGACTAGCATAACGTACAGCCAGGTGCATTTTAACAAGTTTGACCTATCAATAAGGAATCACACATTGCAACTCTTAATGCGTCTTCTAAATTCAGTGCGACGAAAAATGCCTCATTTGTAGCAAGGAAAAAATGGAGTCCTCCATAATGATAGCGTCTAGCCGATCGCTTTAGGTGAGCGAACTGTTCGCAAAGCATAGCTTATCTGTCCTTCTTCAACCTTCGTATTTTCCAGATCTTGCAATAGTTGATTGTTACCTGCTTCATAAAGTCAAAAACTTGCTCAAGGGGCGAAAGTATGCTCCGGCCGAACAGGTGAAAACTTGTGGAAAGTGACAAAAAATGACAATAAGACTGTATAAAAAAGTGATACGGACACCCAGGGTGCGCTACTACTCAAGGGGCTTGCTTTGAAGGTCGTAGTGTTTATTGATATCGATTTTATATTGGAGGGGCTCGTTTCTGCTGAAAAGTTTCTCTTCAGACTGCATTTTAGTGGACAGACTACTTGCTACTGTTCTTTTTGAAACAAATTGGAAATAAATAAATTTCAAACGCAAAGGTCCATTATGGGCATGCGCAAATTATGCGGCAGCCGATGTACGAGTGAGAGACGGGACCTCTCATTGACAAGCACGTGTTCCAAACCGCCATGTTCTTCTGGAAGAAAAGTTATGTGAAGTACAGGATTTTTCGGCGCAGAAGCCAGCAATTAATTGGTGCCATTTTTAACATCTCTAATAACACAGTTTAATGCTTATGATTAAAGTGTATTATCGATTTATGATTTCAGTAAAAATATAAATACCAAAATAAAAATTCTACCGGCTGCGATGGCTGCATTTCCCCAGTAAGCAGCCACACTCAGGTGGCCCATAGCTCGAATAACCTCATGGTACAAAGCAGATTAGCATAAGATATCTATTCATCTCTTATTATTGATTACAATAAGGTGACTGACGAATTATAAAACGATTTAATCAGTCACGTCACAGAATAAAAGAAATACAGCTTCATCTTCCTTTGGCAATTCAAATGTATTAGTGAGTACATTCTGCTTTACCTATCTTGCTTGTCGCATGCACAGGACTACTGTGCCTCGTATAAGAAAATTCCTTTGCATTTTATTTAGTTCGTTTAGAGCCCTTATTGACTTTTTAATGGTATGTGGCAATGTTCTGGAGTATATTGCTCTAAGTTTATTATTATTATTATTATTATTATTATTATTATTATTTGTTTCATTTACAGACGCTTTTTAACATCACCGTCCCATTTAAATCAGGGCTTGAAACTGCCGACAAATTATGCTCAGAGGCCTCTTCTTTCAGACTTGAGGTTCTTTATCGTGCCGTGAATGTACGACACGGGACCGACGGCTTTACTTCCCTTCCGAAGGAAGCTATACTTAGGATTTTTACGCCCGAAAAAACCCATCGGTCCTGGCCGGATTTGAACCCGCGATCTTGGGTTTAGGAGGCAAGTATGGTTACCACTACTACACCACCAGGATCGACATATTGCTCTAAGATGTTCAATAGAATATTCTTCAGTTTCTACCAAAATAGTTTCCAGTATTGCAGCCTTCAAGTCTAAACAAATAACTGCTTTACTAAACTTATTATACTGTCAGTTTAACTGAGTATGCAACGCGCATGCCATCAATTTCTCCATCACACCAGTACTGTATCAATTTTCCCACACGTTGTATAAAATGAAAGTAATTGACAATGAATTCTATAGCAAATTTCACCTTAGACACATTCATTCATCTATGGAGACACTCTTTCCCAGCACATCTCCAATTAACGCTAGGCGTTCCATGCATTCTGAATCCAATTATCTTTTAGTTAATGGTTCTGCTGATTCCAAAGAGTGTCCAGCAAATGCATCGTGTCTGACTTTTTAATACAATCATGATTGCAGTGTTAAATTTTGTCTCTAACCCTTGAACTTGCTGGATGAGTTTTTTTATTTTCTCTCAATTATAATATAAATTGTCCGGAAGACATATCTTTTGGTAGTGCATGTTGGAAACAACTTCACAGTATTTTCATAGAGTACAATGATAGCTACGGCAATAAATTCAGCTATGACTGTACCTAGTAACGTGACAAATGTCCACAGATTAATATTCCAAGCGACAGAGAGCCTCTTGAGCCAATGGACAATGAACACCTGCAACAGCTGACAGAAGAGAATCATTTAGAAAGATATTCCCGTCTGAGAGGCGTGACCTTATGTGAGGTGAATTTGAATGATGGTCTCTTTCATCCCATCGATTCCATTGAACGGGTTGAGTGGGACTCTAATAACAATAAAGACGACATGACTGTCGTTTCCCATCCATGTACACATTATGCTACCATGAATCTCGCCATGAAAGTTACTGGTCAGCTACAGGTGGTGTCTGTAGATAGGATTCGAGATATTAGTCCTTAAAATAGAAAAGGAGTATCTTACATAAAAAGCCATGTTTCCTTCATGGAACTTTAATTTTTGTTTTGAAATGCTATTAATGCCCATTAATTTCTTTGTTGCCAGTGTCTCCTGCTGTAAATTAGAAATACAGCGAATGACTTTAAACAGCTTTTTGTGCCTAATATTCAGCAAAAAATTGGAAATTGTTGTGATTTTTTATAATGTTCTTAAAGTTAATTTGGTTTTTGAGATTTGATCATTTTTTTATTTCGTAAAATGAGGAGCCTGGTGAAAATTTACAAACTCCATTTACTTTATTAATTTTGTCATGCTTGTTTTATTCAACAGGGCCTATATACGAAAATATCTGCTTATCTATCGCTCTGAGACCCAAAAATGCAACCTCTGGTTCCATTATTCTAAAATTGTTTAACACCATTAGTGAAGGTTTATTTATTTTTTTTTTCATTCTTTGAAAGGCATTCGTTCATACACACACACACACACACACATACATATATGTATATATATAAATGTAATAATAAAAGTATGTGCATTTAAATATTGTGGGAGAAATTTAAAACCATTTTAATTACGTTTTGACTTTTACTTCCTCATCACTCCATTTAAAATTTCAATGACCGCCTTCATAGTCTAATAGTAACCATTGTTGACCATTGTTAGGCAGGTCCCGGGTTTGATCATTATTATCAACAGCAAAAGTTTATAAGTTGAAGAAAGCTGGGTCCACCCAGCCACGCGAGGACAATTGATTAGCTATCTAATAGAGAGGCGATGTCCTTTGATATAAAAATGCGCGTGATGATGACTTCCAGGGTATCGTATGCTGATTGTATGCACCCCTCTTGCAATATTGCCCACTACCAATGATATCGCAAGACGGAGATGGAGAACGTAGCGGTCGCTGCGGTCGGCCAAGGTCCATGGAAGCTGTCGTGCCAAGAGTTTATAATAATTAAATTTTAAAGATAATTCAATTCTTACAACTCCCCCTCCCCCATCATTGCTTGGCCACCTTAGCAACTTGGATGTTTGTTTGAATTTTGGTAAATAATATTATAAAAATCATTAAACATTTAATGCAATAGTTACGTTCGGATAATAAGTTATTTAAAAATGTTCTTGTACATCCTACAAGAAAGGACAAAGTGTATTAAAATATTACAAATGTAATACCCAAAATAACGTGTGTTTCCATACTACAATTGACTTGTTTTTTATTCTGTTTGCAGTTAACATTTAGGCTTCGGGGGACCAAATCTAAAGACCAATAATGACCGAAAGAAGTAGATTGCCTCACACATATATAATTAGGTATGGCTCACTGAAAAGACAATTCCTTAAATGAATTATCAGATATCTACTCCTTCTCCATTTTACTGTTTTGTAATTTTTCTGGCACGTTAAGTGGGAAATATTATTTCTGCAATATTATTTACTATTTATATGATTTAAAGCTTAGCACAGTAACCATTTTCAGCAAAGAGATTTTAAATTTTTATTTTTAACCTAATAGGAAAAATACATATCCCAAATTCATTTTAAATATATGTGCATATGCATCTGTAAAAAATAATATAGAAATATACATAGACTATATGATTATATCACAAGTTCTATTATCATATGTAATGTGCAATCTGTCCTCGGTAACAAATGCTGCAAACAGAGCTGTATTGGTAAATGGTGACATGCTATTCTCCTTTCGTAATTTCAGTTGAACGGCTACTTAAATATTATATTTCCTGAGAGGTACAACTAAATGTAGGCCACACACATATTTCCTCCACTTCGACTTTTTCTCCACATAAAGGTCAAAGACTATCACAAATGACAGCGAGCTCTTGTCAGCCCGTCTAAGTCATTCAACAATATAAGACAGGATCAGAAAGGAAAGAAAAAGCTTTGGATGACACTGGCTACTGTTCAGAAATTTCTCCTACACAGTTCATTTAGCGAGAAAGTTTGGTTATTTCGAGCATAGACATACAAGGACGTGAAAAGCAAACGTCATAAAATAAGTTTGTCACGAGCAATAACCGAGCCAACCGGTCATTACTTTTCCTATAAAAAATTAATGGAATGTTCAAGCAGAAAGTCACTGTTGTTAATTGATGACCTTCTTAAACCTGGTTTAATTCTGTAAGGTTTATCTTGGAACCCATTTAAAGAAGGAGGACAGGACACACCTGCATTCTTTAAAAGATTTCAATCACGATTTTCTTCAGGGCATTGTCTCTGCTTCTCGAGGAAAATAACGCTAAAAGATGATGGGAGGTTTCAGGACCTTTGAATTGAATTTAATTATGTCCCATTCAGGGCTAGGGCCTCCCTAAGCGGGGGACTAATTTATTTCTCATATGGTGAGCTATTGTCCCTATGAGTTTGTTAAGTCTATAATGTCTCTTATCTGTTATGTTTTGTATTATAAGTTTGGTGTCACTTTCACTATTGACTTCGGTTGTTCTCTTCTTTCTGTAGCTCTTTTCCCAGGTTCTTCCAGGTACTGCGTTCCGTGCTACGCTGATCCAGTGTGTCCCCGCTGCTTTCCTGAAGGAAACTGCCCACGTCGTTCTCGGTCTCCCTCTTCCTCTCCTACCGATATGTGGTAGTTATATGTCCCCATCTGCTACTCGGTAACCTTGCTACGTGCCCGCCCCATTTCCCCTTCAGGCTGTTTGCACGTTGAGCCACGTCGTTTAGTCCCGACATCTTTCTTAATTTCACAGATGATATTTTATCCATGAGGGATATCTCTAGTACTTTCCATTCCATTTACGTTGGCACATGCTGATATTATTCTTTTCCACTTCTGTTAGGTTCCAAGTGTTGGGAATATGCATGAGTCCAGCACGTCTAACCTCAGTTTTCGGCTCAAATATGTCCATCAGGATGACTTTCATTGACCAGAATGCTCTCCATGCCGATGAAATTCTTTTGTTGATTTCTCTGCCCATATGATACCGGAATGCAACAATTTTCCTAAGCAGGCATATGTTGCGTATTTAAGTATTGTTGAGTTGATCCTAACGGGTGTTACTTGGCTGTTTGTCACTATATGTGTTTTTTCCATGTTCATAGATAGACCCACAATTTACTGCGCTTGTTGAGATATTGTTGCATTCTTTGAAGGCTGTCTGCTGATCTAGCAGATAAGACTATGTGTGAGTATTTAACTTTATTACTGCACTGCCTGTGTGTATTATTGCTATGGATACCAAAGTTCCGGCTAGCGGACTACTTTGTACAGAGATATTCCATGAATTCAGTGCGAAAATGGTCTATCAGTTTTCCACGAAGCTTAAATTGCAAATGTAGGTAACAATTTAATGCGCAAAAAATAAAGTTAGGGTGGGAAAGAATTGCCGAAAACTAGACTGTTAAGCTGGTTTCTAGGTTAGCTAATATTTCGCAGCAAACTACAGCGGCGAAGAAAATATGCCAGGCCTTTGTGAATGAACGGAAGGTGCAAAGACGGTTTGAGAACTTCATTGAACGCAACAAAATCTTCGAGATTGAGCCACCGACCGAAGACCAACAATAAATGATAACGAGGCTCTCTTAGCGATTTTTGAGACGAAAAAAAGCCACACTTGTGAGGACGTGCCACAGCAGTTGAACGTCTGTGCACATGGTTACATCTCCATTAGGTACGAAAATGGTTAGCTGGATTACACACAAGCTGAATAGCGCAGAAAGGCTGACGCCTGTTTTACATCGTCGCCACTTCAGTAGAAAGATTTCTTTTTTAAAAGGTTGCTGATATTGAATGCCAGTCTATGAATCTATCCCTAAAAAACCGAAACCATGACTGTACCAAAAGAAGATCATGTTCTTGTGTACCACGAACAGCATCCAGCCAGTCAAATATAACGTCTATGAAGGGCTGAAAACTATGGAGTCTGCACTCGAGATCCGCAAGCTGTTATTCTTTTATATGATAACACAAAAACCACATACAGCTATGGTGACTTGTGAAACCATTAACCTTTTGTGCAATCACCATATTCTACATACACTACATAATCAGAGCATCATTCAGTTCTTTCTCAGCTCCGGAGACAGCAATCCTGAACCTTTTCTAATCTGAAAACTGCTATGGGTGGCTTTGGTGTCAACCGTACTAAGAATGGAATAGCCTTCCTTCACGCTGGCAAAAGGTCCTCAATAGCGATAATGACTATAATTAGCATTAAAGATACGGAGCAACTCAATGAACTATGAACCAATATGCGGCGTTTTGCCTTTAGGCGAGAGCGGCGCTCGTTGCCGTCTGCAGATATTGTACAGTGGCGCTGATACAGCCAGGAGGTGCTGAAATTGGTACAGTCGTGTCAATACATTTTTGGCACCTCTTTAAAAAACACATCCATTCACTCACTGTACCAGGGTAAGTTCACAAGTTTACGGCCACGCCGATATGGAAATGTCGTCTTCAAAAAACCCTTATCTGGTGTCATACCTTATCTGTCCAGTAAATAATTGCATCTGTAACTTCCGCTCCGCTGAGAAGAGTTGTTCAGATATAGTTGCATAAAAGACATGTGTAGAAGATTGTGACATCTTCAAAATGGAGTTTCCAGCTGTTATTAAGTTTTTCACAAAAGAAGCACTTACTGCGAATGAAATTAAACAGCGATCGGACGATATATATGGGGAAGCACTCCGCTCATATTCTACGGTAAAAGAATGGGCCAAACTTTTTTGAATGGGTCGAGACTGCATTGAAGATGAAGAGCGTGCAGGTCGGCCCTTGGAGGTGCTCACTCTTGAAAACATCGCTTTTGTGGAAGGAGAAATTATGGAAGACCGGCGGCTCAAAGTTACAGAAATAGCAGCAAGGTTGGGCCTTTCTAAAACAACAGTCCTTCGAATTATTCACGACAATTTAAACATGAATGAGATTAGTGCATGATGGGTATCTAGACTTCTTTCCTCAGCCCAAAAGCAGCAATGAGTCATCTGTTGTCATTTTTGGAGCTCTGCCATGGCAACGAGAGAGAAGTTCAGCAAACCATTGTTACAGGAGATGAAACTATGGTCCTCTACTATGATCCCTTGTGTAAAAGAGAATCAATGGAGTGGCGTAAACCTGGCAAAGCACCTTCTAAAGGCCATAGTCACTCAGTCAACCAAGAAGATCATGACCACAATCTTTTGGGACTGTGAAGGAGTACTTATCATTGACTTCAAGGAGAGAAACACCACAGTAAATGAGGAGTACTATGCTGACCTACTGCACAGACTACATGTTTCTATCAAAGAGAAAAGGGGAGGATATCTGAGTGGTGATGTGCGTCTTCTTCAAGACAACGCGCCTGTGCACACAACTCTGTTGCAAAGGAAGCTGTGAAGAAATGTGGCTTAAAGGAGATCGGTCATCCACCCTACAGCCCAGATCCAGCTCCCAGTGACTATTTCCTGTTCTCAAAAATCAAAAATAACCTTCGAGGAAGGAAATTTAGGTGTGACAAGAAGTGATGGATGCTGTTTATGCCTATTTTGCAGACAAGACTTCAGACAATTTTTCGGGGGGAGGATTTAAATGTTGATTCAAAGATGTGAGAAGTGTATTGCAATAAATGATGAATATATTGTAAAGTGAAATATAGTGTTTGTCTTTATCATACCTAGAAAATGGTTAGGCCGGAAACGTATCTACCCTTGTAGTTCAAGGTGCGTGATGCTAGATACTTACTGGCGGATGGTTTGTTTCAAATTTTACACGGTATATGTGTACGGTCTTTTTAAACTTATCCCAGAGATAAATGTTACAAGGAGCTACGTCGGGAGAGCCAAGAGAACCAATGCTGCTGGTCGTTTCAGCTGCTCTTTTCATAAAGTAAAATCTATTAAAATAGTTAAGGAAACTTGTGTCAGCGACACTCTATGATGATAATCGCAGACGGCAACGAGCCCAGGTCTCGCCTATAGGCAAAGTACTGCAAGTCGGTTCATAGTTCTTTGGATCGCTCTGTGTTATTTTGTGCTGCTTTGAAATTTTTGGTCTGAAACGGAACTTTTTATATTTTTAATTATAAACATACATCTTTATATTGTTTCAATATTCCGGTGCGAGACAGACGTTCCATAATTTCTATCTCACACGATAAACACATCACATCCTTATAAAATCTCGCACACAATATTTCACTGTGTCGCTCCTAAAGATTCCCGTGCGAACATTAAGAATTGTATATGTCCCAAAAAGTGTCCCCACGCGCACACACAGGGCAACACAAGGAGTTGGCGGATGAAAAATGCCAGGAAAGAGATACCCCAAGGCGTTGCAACGTGGGATCGAGAAGGAAAAGAGAATCCTATTGTTGTATCTTGAGCCAGAACTGACAAGAAAACTCTCCCGTCATGTAAAGCGTAATAATATGCGATCCTAATGTCGCCTCGCTCCTTCCAAGTGGGAGAGAAAAGACAAGGAAGAGCAGAAGAAGAAGATGAAAAACAGAGCATTGCAACAAGCGTCGCTAAAACTCTTTGTGCGTATGGCGTGGCTTTCTCTCCGGGGGAGAGAGATATTCATGGTAAATTACTCCATGCAGCAAAGACGGAGTCTTCGTGTCAAATGGAATATTGCGGTAGCGAGCTGGTGGAAAACAATAGCCGAGTTGGGGGATTCATACCGCAGGAAATGTTTTATCATTTCGAAAGGACTTACTTCTTGATGCATACTTGTTAAACGTCAAGAACTTATTATTTTAGTGCCGACAATAACCGTCTGGATTGTTTCGAAGCTTACGGGGTGTTGAAATTCAAGTTTCGACGTTAACTGTATCGCGGTGTTCATCGTATCAAGGCATTGTTTTGGCAGAAGAATATGTGGAATTACTGGCATTGTGCAAATGGAATTTTAATGCCTCGAAGGAATGGAGTGGGTATTTGCAGCATTGTGTGAGCACTGGGAATTTCACAAAGCTTTATAGCTAGTTCTAGAGAGAACAAGTGTTTGCTTTTAAATTTAATTGGTAATAGAAATGCGTTCCCAAATGCTGCTTTAAATAATGCCAACTCTTATATAAAAACTGCAATCAACTATATATAAATAATTGTAGTCCTTATAAAAATGTAAGAAACTATAAATGTATACTATGCTGTAGAAAAGGTTTGCCTGTTACCATCTCAAATTGGACAAGGCGTTTAAAAAATTATCTCATATTTTTTAATACAAGAAGCATGTAAATTATCCGAGTTACAAGGGGCCTCAGGAAAAATAAAAGAACAGTGGACAATATTTCATTATAAATATAATGGTAGATAAATATCTAGGCTATGAGAGAAGGCTGTTTGTTGATTTTGAAAATGCGTTTGATACAATTAACAGTAAGGCATTATGGTCAAAATTGAATGGGATAAGAGTTAGCGACAAGTTTATAAAATCATTGCAACTACTTAAGATTTCCCAGGATAGGGTGATACGTCAAATAATTTGAACACGATAGGTCTAAGAAAAGGATGTACGTTAAGTCCCATACTTAATGCTATTTTAGAAGAAGTTAACAAAGTTAATACCCACAATTGAAAATGTTGAGATTCCGGGACTATTATTTGGGAACGATTTGTAGCGGGGTCAATTACCAACATTGATCTAGCGAAATCAATTTAAGTAATCTCTAATTTTGTAAGAACCGGGGACTAAGAAGAAATACTCGAAAATAAAAAATCGTGGTATTTAAGAATGAAAACAAGTTACGTAATAATGAGAAATGGTACGAGAAGGGACAGATATTGAGGTGGTTAATACATTTGGCTATTTGTGTACTAGGCTTAGCAAGAATGAAGGGAGCAAAAAAGAAATGTTCTAACAAAAGATAGAATAGCTTTGAAAGCTTTCTGCCTGTAGGTATAAAGTGGTTCTAGAAAATATATAGGGTAGTAGTAGAGATTAAATGGTTTTTGGTGTAGAAATTTGGGGTAGTGATGAGGGATGGCTAAATGTAAACTTGATTCACAGGAATTGGCTTGGGTATGGCGTGGCATAATAGAAAAAGTAAAGAAAGAGGTTTTGGGAAAGAAATTAGACAAAGAATTGATGATATGGAAAGAAGGAGATACTAGGTAGTCATTGAGGGTTTATAGGGGATAAAAGGAGATATGGGGTGGAGAGAATTATGTGGATGAAGGTGTCAGGTGGACGAGGGAGGGAATTACCTGGACAGGTGTAGCGAATCTGAAAGGAATAAGAGGAGGTTTAAATATAGAGGAATGTCCGATGTGTGGAATGCAAGACAGTTACTGGCATGCAATTGTGGAATGTAGAGAAACTAAAGAAATGAGAGCAAAACTTAAGGATTGAGAAGTGGGGTAACTTATGAATAGAGAGATAAGGGGAAACAAATTGGTGAATATGAAAACAAGGCAGAAAATGTTGTAGTTTGGGAATTATTTAAGTAAGGTTAAAAGAAAATGGTTGGAGAAAATAAGTAAGAAATGAGGAACCTAATCGGGTGAAACATAATTTAAGTTGGTTTTTGATTCAGTTTATTGTGTAGATGTAAGTTGCCTGATAGTTGAGTAACCACAAGGTTGAAACTATTCGGGTCACTTGGTTACACAGCAACCCGGAAAGATTTACTAGAGTGACTATGGTTGTATTTCCTTGAATGATTGAGTGATTGTAAAATTGTACTGTGGAAGCTTGTTGTATTATAAAGTGGGAATAAATTCAATTTAAAATATATGAAGCATCAAGAAATAATAGTTTATGCAAAATATGAAATTCATGATCCTAGAACATTTTGTTGTAATAAATGTTAAATATTTGTCGTTTTAAGAAAACCTGTGCCTTTGAAAATAAATATATCTGGAACTATGCACTGCAGAAACACAAATTAACACACTTCCGCCTTTTTGAAGCTTTCTTAATGGAATGTAACCAATATTTATTTATTTCTTTAACGTAGGAGTTGTTTTTGCATAATAATGTATTTGAAAGAGCTACACTCATTTTAAAATATTCTACTTTAAAAATGGAACAATTTGCAGTTTTAAAAAATATGGCGCGATGTCAGGAAAAGCTTGCAAACATACATATTTAATATAAAATTTAATTTACTGCGCGGTGGAGTGTTGTTAGTTTACAGCAAATGCGCGTCCTTTCTTGTTGAGACGTGACCTTCATTGTAGTTAAATATTCAGCACACTTGCTACACGACCACATACCTGCTGAGTTTAATTAGTTGTGAAAGATTCCAGTAATCTGAAAAATGCTGCCTTATTCTCTATAAATAAGGAATTACATGTGTGGAAAAAATATTTTAAAATTATTGAAAGACGACAAGGAAATTAATTCCAAAACCAGGCCCTTAGGACAAAATAATCTTTAATAAAGAGCTATTTAAAGCAAATATTTTATCAGTGGCCTTTACTTAAAATTATATACTTCGAAACATTTCCAGTTATTTTTTCGAAAATCAAAAAATACTTTAACTTGTAGCTTAGAAACTATTAGAGATAAGTTGCGCAACTTTTGCCTAAAGCTTTTCTCTCCTGCCTCGACTCTACAAGTTTAAGAAGCTTCGTTTAAATATAAACACTGAAGTAATTTTGCCGTTTGCTTTTGTTTGATTGATTTATTTACGGACGCTCTGTAACATCTCAGGTTATCCCATTCTATTCAAGGCTTGAAACGGCCGACAAATTTTGCTCAGAGGTCTTTTCTTTCAGGCTTGAGGTTCTTTATCGTGCCACGGTTTACTTCCCTTCCGAATGAAGCCATACTTAGGATTTTTACGCCCGAAAAAATCCATCGATCCTGGCCGGGTTTGAACCCGCGATCTTGGGTTTAAGATGTAAAGTATGGCTGCCACTACATCACCAGGGCCGACATAATTTTGCTTTCCAAATCAACTAACCGCTACTGCTTTTTTTTTTTTATGTTTATGCTTATGTAGGAATACATTTGGCTTGCCTCTTTTTGTTGACGATATGCTCAACTGGAATTCTGGGATGAAATGTGTGTTAAAGTTTGACTTATGCAGAATTAAATACTTTAGAATTTTTGAATTGAAACTCTTCATGTTTTTTAACAATTTTCAGAGAAATAGTAACACAACCTAGTTCACAAAGTTGTGAAGCTTATGTTTATGCAAACGTATATTTCAATTGTTTCACTCCAGTAGCTACGAGCAAAACGCAACAAATTAATTGCTATTGAAGCTGTTTTTGAATGAGTTAATGCGTGTTTTTGTTTGGTAATGTATTTCTGCAAATAACACTTCTGCATACAAACGCACTTTGCCTTTATTCAGTTTTGCTTGAATGTATTTCACAATTTGCCAATATATACAGGAGGGTCAGACTGCTAATGATGAGTGTGGTTTATTGTGAGTATATAATATAAAATATTTTAATTTATTTCTACATAAATGAAGACAAATATCTGAGGAGGTGGCAAATACCAAAGACGTTAAAAAGACTCATTTGTTGCAAATCGTGTTTAACGCAGGAAGTACTTTACAATGTGAAGTATAGTAATACTCAGCTGTGTCACAAATAATAAAATGAGAACTAAAATAGTATGAATTGAACACTGAAATATTAAACGACACATATTTAGACAAAATGCAGTAATAAGAAGTCTAAAGAATAAAACATACAAAATAAATAAATTAAATGTTACGTGATGAAAACATATTTTTGTAAAATTAGTCAATAAATAAAGCAGATAAAAAGAAAATTGATGCGCAGGCCAATTACTTTACTCTCAAAAATATCTGATCACTATGGATGAAAAAATTCCTTCGAAACAAAATATAAGCATCAGCCTGATGGAAGTTACGGCACATGACATCAGAGAGCGGCAGTTAGAGTTTGGGGCGACAAAATTCTGTTGTTTACATTGGAACGCTAGGCATATTTCTGGGTTGAAGTAAAGCCAATTTTCCGTCCACTGTAGCAACTGTCCCATCATTAGTGATGAAATAAGCATACAAATAAAAATAGTCAATCTAAACGCATTTCCCCATAGTAAAAATAAAGTTTTTTTTTACATTACAAACTCAAAGTCTATAGAAATTAAGTCAAACGTAGCATATGCACGTAAGGACGGTAGGGATAGGTCTAAGCCTTGTGATACACATAAAGACCCAGTCGGGCATTTAAAATAAGCAATGCAAATTGAAATTGGATACCTAAATAAAAAACTTGCGAAAATAAGTTAATGCCTTGCATTAAATGGGTTGCCTGTATAAACTGTACTGTTCAGGCAGTTTATATCCTGTACACATTCTATAGAGAGATACCTGGTTCATAAAATACGAGGGTAGGTCGATAAGTTTCTCGCATATAAGAATTATCCTTCACAAAAACCCTTATTTGGTGCCATTCCTTATCTGTTAAGTTAATAATTGCAGCTGTAACTTCCGCTACGCTGTGTACAGTTATTCAGATATAGTTGCATAGAGAAGGCTATGTGCAGAAGATTGTGACCTGTTCAAAATAAGTATCGAGTTGTTATTAAGTTCTTCACGAAAGAAGAACTTACTCCATATGAAATTAAACAGCGATTAGACGGTGTATATGGGGACGCACCCCCTCATATTCTACCGTAAACAAATGGGACAAACTTTTTCGAATGTGTCGAGAAAGCATTGAAGACGAAGAGCGTGCAGGTCTTGCAGATGCTCACTCCTGAAAACATCGCTCTTGTGGAAGAAGGAAAAAGGAAAACCTACAGTTCAAAGTTACAGAAATAGCAGCAAGGTTGAACCTTTCTAAAGCAACAGTCCTTCCAATTATTTATAAACATTTAAACATGAATACGATTAGTGCAAGATGGGTGCCTAGACTTCTTTCCTCAGTCCAAAAGCAGCAACGAGTTATCTGTTGTCAGGCATTTTTGGAGCTCTGCCGTGGCAACGAGAAAGAAGTTCTGTAAATCATTGTTACAGCAGGTGAAACTGTGGTCCTCTACTATAATCCATTGTCCAAAAGAGAATCAATGGGGTGGCGTAAATTTGGCGAAGCACCGCCTCTAACGGCCAAGGTCACTCAGTCAACCAAGAAGATCATGGCCACAATCTTTTGGGACTGTGAAGGGGAATGCTCTTCATTGACATCAAGGAGAGGAACACCGCAGTAAATGGGGAGTACTATGCTGGCCTACTGCACAAACTACGTGCTTCCATCAAAGAGAAAAGATGAGGAAAGCTGAGTGGTGGTGTGCGCCTTCTTCACGATAATGCACCTGTGCACACAGCTCTCGCTGCAAATGAAGATGTGAAGAAATGTGGCTTCAAGGAGATCGACATTCCTACTCCCTACAGCCCAGCTCTAGCTCGTAGGGACTATTTCCTCTTCTCAGAACTCAAGAAGGACCTTCGAGGAAGGAAATTCAAGTGTGACGAAGAAGTGATGGATGCTGTTTATGCTAATTTTGTAGACAAGATTTCTGACTATTTTTAGAGGGGGGGGGTTGAAATGTTAATTCAAAGATGTGAGAAGTGTATTGCAATAGAGGGTATCTATATTGAAAAGTGAAATATAGTTTTGTCTTTATTATACTTGGAAAATGGTTAGGCCGGAAACTTATGGACCTACCCTCGTATGAAACAATACGAAAGAGTATATCATTTAAACATGATTACTTTTAGTCAGTTTATGTTTTTGGAATTAATTTCCTGTTTTATCAAAACTTCATTGTTGAATGTTAGTAACTGGTTCTAATCATCTTAATGTTCATTTTTTGTTCTTAGTAAATACTCTGTAGCTGTTTATTACAGTAAAAGTTTGAACGGTTAATAATTTCAAATGAAGAAGAAATTCAAACAGGGAATAGAAAATATTATCCAGAAACACGGAAATTAGATGGTCATAAGAATACCAAATTTATACGTGCAAGATTTGTTAATATGAAAAGAGAAACTTATCAGAAGTGTGAATGCAGATAGTGTTTCTTTGACATTTTAAACATCTACATACTTGTTCAAATGTTCTTATAAATAAAAGAAAAAGTTTAAAAGTTAATTAATGAGCTTCGCATACACATCCAAGTAGAAGTGCCGATTTTTCAACAATCAAAGCTTACAGCGGCAATAGAGAAGAAGAAAATAGACAACTTAAAGACCCATAAGTGGATGACTGCTGTAAAGAAATCTGCTAGGAAGATGTTTATGGGGATTGAAAACGAACCATGTTTTGTGTCTAGTGTTCCGTTTATCACAAAGAGGGGTGTGGATAAAGTAACGGTTATGTTTTTGTTTGTTATACATGGCTTGTAGTAACGCCAACCTACTGTAATTAATGTCCCATCTATTCTGAAAATTGCAACTTTATTTTTTTTAAAAAAATATCATACATATGTGATTGTACAATCAATCACTAAAAAGGATATTGTGCGTAAAGGATATAGAATTTAAAATGTATTTATTTTATAAGTAATGAATAAAATTATTTTCAATATTAGTTTCTTCATAAGAAGGTAAAAGATTTACTAACTGAGCTCCATATATTCTTTATTCAGTTGTCTTCGCGATTTAGGAAAACCACAATAAACTTTCGTCAGTTTATCGGTCTCCGGATTTAGGTCTCAAATAATATTCTTGAACCAACTCACCAACTCACTCGGTTGATCGAATTTTATGGACAGGTGAATCTCACAGAGATGCCAATACCGTAACTGCAGAATTTTATCGATATGTAATGTGAATGCTAACATTCAAAGAAGTTATTCATGCTACATTACATTTTAAATCGTATTTCTCTAGAAATAGAGCGTTATGCATAAACTATGTAACACTCCACTTGAAATAGTGAAACTGAAAGTCGTATCTTTATGCTAGACGGTATACCACCCCACATTCATAAAGACAGAACTACGGAGAAATGTTTATGGAAACAGGCTGCCATATAATTAACGTGTACCCTGCACATACTGTATGGATTTCTGGCTAAGAATATCAAAAAATGAGCTATTTTTAACGCTGCAAATTTAAAGCTAGCAATCACTTAGGAAATTGGGGATTTTAACTGATGATATAAATATTATTAGCAATTAAACAAAACAAAAAATATGAGGACATATGTCAGTGACGTACAGTGGGGACATGGAGAAAATTTATTTAAAATAATATTTCTAATGTCTACAAAATTGACTCAGTTGGGCATTGAAACAGTTTAGTGTATGACCAAAACTAAAGCTTTATATCAACATCCTTCTTGCCCTTACCGTGTGTGATCTTGATGAAAACAATGCAAGAAAAACTTGATAGTTCTTTTCCTTCTATGGCGTTACAACCCATGGCCTGCCGCTGCAACCTCTGTTTCCTCTACCTCCGTAAGGGGAAGCAATCAAAATCTTATGTTATTTATTCGTGGGAAGCTATATCTGGTCTTTCAAACAAACAAACAAACAAAAAACTAATGAAACAATCATAACATAAAATACATTTATATCTCTAACGATTTCATCGGGCAGTGTTGCAAGGTGGCAACTGATAGCACCCTCCCGATCGCCTATCACGCGGATTTCTAGATTCAAGAACGTATCTCCCCATTAGGTTCCTCCCCAATTACCCCCACGAGGCTGGCAGAACTCCAATATCGGGAATCAAACCCGGGTCCTTCCGGCCAGCAGTCAGAAACGCCATAATTAATACAGCAAAAGCTCTGCTTAAAGAAAATTGAAAGCTGTATAATTTAAATTGCAATTGTCGTTACATAAAGTCGTAACTTTGTCTCTCGAAAATGTATTTTTAATTTCTGCTTATATTCTTACTTCTACATTTTTCAGGATAATTACGAAAAACTTTGGCATTTTTACCACTGGGGTCAACAATCTGAACCTTAGTCTTTATCTTACATTAATTAAAACAGTTTTAAAAAACTTAATATTGAAAAAAAAAAAAAAACACTTATAATGAAGTGCAAATCAGTTCATACATTTGCACTCTACACAATTTAACTATAAACCAATACTATAGAAATCCCTAACACTCTATTTGGGTATTATTTTAATGATAACAAATTATTCATAAATGTTTAAAAGCTTGGGAATTATATTGTGAGTGATGTGATCTTTTTTTTATGTAAACCTACTATGGATAACTGAAAATTAAGAATATCGACTATTACAATCTAACGTTAGATTTATTAATACCAGTTCAGATAAACAAAACAGAGAAAAAAATTTACCCTTCTGAACACCGTGTTTAATAATATTTATGGTAAGCAGATATTGCTACTTAATTTATAAAATAATTTCAGACTGTTTGGCTGAATACGCAAAAACAATTGCTTGAGTGAATGCACATTAAATTAGTTAAATTTACAATTACTGAAAATACAGAAAAGCAGATTAATGGTTATAGTGAAGAGGAGGTGTGAGGTAAATGGAATTATATGGTGTACGTTTAGAGTTGGTGCACGTCGCGTGATAAAACGGCTTTTATGTTTTTATATTTATACGTTTTTTCAATAATTTCACTGCAATATTGGGCTGTGATTGGTGGAAATTCAAAATTTCGTTTCGTTTCATACAAGATGACATCATATAAGTAAAACTGTCAATAAAATGCCTTGTTTTCTGTTTTTATATTTTCGTAATTGTTTTGCCAGGAGTCTGCTATTGCGCTGTTTACTGGGTCATCTTTAAGCCACGTTCACCGGCAACTGCTGATTGCAGTTCAAAGCTCTTGTATCAGGGAGAAACGCCTGAAAAGCCGACATAATTACAATGTAGGAGGGTATTATCACATCATGTAGACAGATTACTCCCATGTTGCTAAGATATCAGATCACTCGCTGAATTACCTCTGTAACAAGAGAACGACTGTTGTTTCCAACGTGTTTGTAGGCTTCGAGTCCATACAGAAATCACGGAATTTCCTAAAGAATGTTTTCATGTTTGGGAATTGCGTGATAAGCGCATAATATAGTAGTAGTAGTAATGGACTTTTTATTGAACCAGTTTTAAAGTACACACTAGTAAGTACAACTGTCGCATGGGCCTTAGGGCCGTACATACTAATATCGTCCTTGTAACAATCAAAATATTCACTTATATACATATTAACAGTAATAATAAAAGTAGAAAAGGATAAAACACTGAGAAAAAGTCGCACTTGAAATTGCTATATTTCGAACTACTGCGAGTTCTTCAATGGCAAGAAGCTAGACAAGTGAAGGTGATAAAAGCAAGTATTGAGTATCGAAGGTAACGCTATGCATGGAAACAGATGAAACAAGAAATGAGAGTGTGGGAAGAAAAAAACTAATATGTAAGATTTATATACATACATATATACGTATATATACATGTATGCTAATATGGCCTTGTAACAATCAAAATAAACACACATATATACATTTATACATACACATATACATCATATATATTTACATATAAATCCATGCTAATATCGTCCTTGTAACAAACCAAATATACATAAATACACACAAACATGCATACATACATACATACATACATACATACATACATACATACATACATACATACATACATACATACATACATACATGCATGCATACATACATACATACATACATGCATACATACATACATACATACATACATACATACATGCACACACACATATATATATACATACATATAATGCTAATATCGTCACGACAACGCGCCTGCCTGTGCACACAGCTCTTGTTGCACAGGAAGCTGTTATGAAGTGTGGCTTCAAGGAGATGGATCATCTACTCTACAGCCCAGATCTAGCTCCAAGTGACTATTTCCTCTTTTCAAAACTTAAGAAGGAATTGTGACGAAGAAGTGGTGGATGCTGTTAACGCCCATTTTGCAGACAAGCCTTCTGATTATTTTGGGGTGAGAGTTGAAATGTTCATTGAAAGACGTGAGAAGTGTATTGCAATAAAGGGTAACTATATTGAAAAATGAAATATAGTTTTTGTCTTTAGCATACCTAAAAAGGGTCAGGCCGGAAACTTATGGATCTACCCTCGTACGAATTTTAAATTACATGAAGTATATAAAAGCTGTTTTACAGCGTCCTATTTAGCTGCTTACCCTCCTCCGGGCTTAACAGTGTAACCCTTGGGACTCAAATTGGTGAGGTCCTGGGTTTAAATCTCTTGGAACCGGGCCATCCTTACCTGAGTTTTTTCGTTATTTCTCCAGGTCGCTTAGACCTGTGTTCTCTCAGCACGTGAACTTCCTCTTCCTATTACCCCTATCCGTAACCTTCACTTGCTGGTGAGCCTAGAGCACGTGCTGTTGTGTCACAGAGTATCTAACTTTTTAGTGTTCAATGTTTTACAAGGTGCGCGCGCAACGTTATGGAATAGTGATGGATTTACAGATATTGCTTTACGAGAAGGGATAGCAACTCACATAGGTTATATGACAAAATTCTTACTTTCGAAATGCCAAAAAGAAGAAACTCTCAAGCAAAACAAGAAAAAAGGCCTTGTTGAGCCTGAAACAGATGCCTGGTGCAAAAATCGAAGCAGATAACTTTAACACTATAAATCCAAAAGATTCTGTTCGTGACAGTTTCAGGATTTCTAAAATTATTGCTGAGAATTCTAAATCATTTTCGGAAGGGGAAATAACTCGTAATAAAAGAGTGCTTAGTTGCAGCTGCGGAAGAACTTTGTGCTCATGTAGTAGAGAAGTTTACATCTATATCTTTATGACGGCGAACAGTAACGAAACAGCATTTGGAGAAACAGCTGCCTGAACATTTTAAAAACTATCCTCTGGTTCTCTCTTGCTGTCGATGAAAGCACAGACTGGAACCATACGGCACAGTTGACTGTTTATGAGGGGCATGTAATGCAACTGAGGAGTTACTCTATGCTGCATCGCTGAAGGATCGCATCAGGAGAAAATATCTTAGCAATTGTGGTCAAAATTATAATGAAATTTTACTTGCCTCACTCAAACTGGTTTATGTGAATGAATAAATGAGTGTATTTAGCATACATAATATATATATATATATATATATATATATATATATATATTTGAGTAGTGTTTAACGCCCGTATTTACTGCTGAGGCACCACAGGCGGTGGACACTGATGGTATATGAGACGAAATGATATATTAGGAAAGGATTTATTTTTAAGGAGGGAAGTGTTCCAGGTCTAAGTTTAGGTACCTCCCCGGCATTTGCCAGTTATGAAGACTGAGGAAAACCTGGGAAAAACCCCAGTCAGGAAGGACGGTCCTGGTGGGATTCGAACCACAGACCTCCCGCTCACGAGTCCATGCCTTAACGACCTCGGCCACCAGTGGCGGTACATAATATTAATTTTGCAACCTTCGCAAGAGTTCATACACAAAAAATACATTACTTAAATAAATTAGTAGATCAGCCATACCATTGCTTAACGTAGTTAAAATAATAATAATAATAATAATAATAATAATAATAATAATAGTGCAAATAATATCAATATTAGTTTAATATAAACATCCAGAACCTAGAAGCCTTTCCCACTTGTCAGTAGATTAAATGATCACAATATTATCTGTACATACATTTTTATTTCAGTTTAGTTCACCCCGTCCTTCTCCCCGGTTTTCAGCCTTTTTAGACCTGATCACCTTCGACATGAATTTGTCTACCTGCTCCTCATCCTTGCCTGCCAGCAGAGCCCAGCATGCCCCTTGCCCTCTGTTAGAGTAAGTAAATGAAAGCAGCAGGTACTTTTTTCTCAACACCTCAGTGCTGCTACAGTTCGCTAGGATGTGTGACTGTGATTCTTCCTCTCCACATAAAGGGTAAATTCTAAGTCCATTTTAATTTGCCGCCATGCTCCAAGCCTAAACCATGTCTAATGAGTATGGCCTCTCTTTGATGTACTGCTCCACCCCCCAGACAGATTTTAACCCCTTTGCACTTCTAACGAGATCTTCTCTCCACATTGCGCGATTGTAAGCTGCTTGTCTGTATCCTCCAGGCGGTTCTTGACCTTCCTCCATACTGTTGTTCTGTTACCTCGGCCTGCTACCAAACATTGCCCAATCCGATGCCTTCTAACTCCTTTCTCACTGTCTTATTGCTTTTCAATATAAGCTGCTGCTTGAAGCAGATTGCTCTAATTAAAGATTGATTCCCTGGAACAATTTTCAGCCAACATTTCAGCGCTATAATTTTACATCCTATTGTCTCTCATTGTGAGCTTCAAATTCCCCTTTAATTCCGCAACTCGCCGTACCCTTCCTTCCCCTAAATCCCTGTCAAATGCATTCTTACCTGATTCAAATTTTCCGTTTGCGCCCACTCCCAGATTTCCGCGCCATATGTCAATAACAGAAAAACAAAAGCACAAAATTAAAATATGCCAAACACAAAATGCAACGCAAGATCATGGGAATAACTTTGAAGGACAAAATAGCTATAGTATTAATAAATCAGTTATCTCAGACAACAGACATTGCGCAAAAAGCAAATGGCAATGGGTTGGTCACGTCGCAAGAATGCAGAACAGGTGGACCTACAAGATCTCCATGTGGGACTCCCGGATACGAAAAAGGACACAAGGCATACCCAGAAGAAGATGGATAGACCTATTCAAGGAACATGGAGGGTCAGATTGGTCAAGAAAGAGGAAGAGAAAAACGGAAATCTCTCGAGAAGCAACTAGTGCAGTGAGAAATGGAGTAACCAAAGAACAAATCAGTCATAGTGTCTTAAACAGCGCACGAACAACTAGCGTGGAATAGCTCACCACGTTAGGAAAAAGCGACCTTTTCCTACTTGTTAGGAGGCCTTTGTTGTTAAGGGACACAATAGACAATTTTTTTATGTCATCATGGATCTGACCAGAGCCCCGTTAACGGTTTCCAGTTAACCATCTGCTGCATAGTGAAGAGTCTCTGTGACCTTCAATCCCATCCTGCGTTTTACCGTGTCAATGTACTTCCACTCTTAAGCTAATTGTAAACGTAAGTCCTAGGTACACACAAATGGCGCTCCAGCTATGGAATGTTTTTGCGAGAAGTGTATTGCAATAAAGAGTTACTATATTGAAAAGTGAAATATAGTTTTTGTCCTTATCATACCTAGAAAATGGTTAGTGCGGAAATTTATAGACCTGCCCTCTTATATTGTTATAATAACGATAAAATTCACGTTAATATATGCGACCATCAAATAACTTCTCACCTACCAAATACTTCGATGTAACCCATAAATGACATACGACTTATTTGTTGTAAAATACTGTGTGTTTTTTGAAAGCTTGGTTTGCTAATACTACAAGATCCTTCTTTTCTAGATCCGCTATCAATAATATTGTAACTTTCTGTAATTCTTTAGTAATAATCTTAGTAAATTATAGGCACTAATAAGAACTCTAATCTCTTAACAATTTTCACAATTTATAAATTCGACAAATAAAATTAATTATGCCTTACATCCGCAGCGAAGACCCACAGGTAATATAGTTACTGTCACCGACTGGCAAACAGACTCTGCCATATGTAAATACGATTACAAATCCCAATGAAAAACTCCAGAAAAGCACAACATACTAACAAAATTCAAGCCGACCTGTAATATTCGAGAGAGTCTTCGATATTTGCCAAATACCCCCGAGACCCTCTGGTGTTTATTAAATTTCATGCTCATGTGGAAAATCTTTCTCTGCTACCAAAACACAGGAAGCATAAGAGAAACTGGCGTAGACCGAAAAGTTGTCAGTAACAGAACACACATTGTCACAAGTTGGCCATCGGATTAGTTCCACGGACTTGCTGCACTGAGATGCATTTGATATTAGTAAAAATAACATTTTTTTTTTAAGAAGCAGGAAAGCACAGTGCTTGTAGGCTTGACATGCAAAGCCCAATGTACAAACTATGGACATAGCATTTGCTGTTTTTGCGTGCATCCCGATTTACTTGATTGATATGTAAAGCGTTTTTCCTCCTTTATAATGTCTTATTTTCCCGGCTACATTTGATCGCTAGCCTGCTTAATTAATGGTTACAACGCATCGTAGGTTAACCCAAGGATTGCTGATTATCCAGCGTAGTGAGCTCACCAGAAACTGCTTCACTTCTCTTTCCTCAAGATGCAACAAGGAGACTCCAGCTAATTTTCGACTTTGTAATTGAAAATTTGTAGCTGGGGTCTTCTTCACTATGTCCACCCGGTGACCCAGGTATTAGGAAAACCGCTCATTTGTAAAGAGTACCCTAATTGCATCCACATACGATGCTCTTTTACACTGCTAGGTAAAAGTATTAATTCATGATGATTTTGGCAACACACTCAAACTTTTACTTTCTTAAAATGGAAGCTTATATTTTATTTTTGCATTCGTAATTTGCAGGGTCAAGAATTAATAACTTATTACTTGTTGAATGCGCCGAACGTTTCAAGATTTATTACATAAGTTTCATGATTTAAACTTCAGTTTAAATGCTTAAATAATGTAAGGATTAAGTGCACTGTTATTGTTGTACGTTTTCTTAGTTATATGCTAAATTAATTTTGCTGTTTTCAACACCTTTTATCATTTAAAGTTCAAAGTTGTTTCACATAATTGTGCCATTTGCACCATTCAATTGTTCAGAAAAGTATAGTGAAATTCTCATTGTTGAATTTTATGAATCATTTTTCTTCTATCGTAGTGTTGAGATACCTTTCCATTGCCATATCCTGCAGGTCTCCTCCAGCACATTCCTCAATTAAGAGCTTTCCGACATCAACAGAAGAGTGTGTCTCTCTCGAATCTCTTGAGATATAGTGCAGCTTAAATGTCCATATGTGGAAAAAGCTGAGTGCCACCAAATAGGACGTTGAGGTTGTCTTCCACGATTGGAGATAAAACGTTTAGTTACGATAATGGTCATAATATAAAACCCGAACCATTATGCTAATATAAAAAGCTAATTTTATAATTAATTACAAATATTGTAACAAAGAAAATAAGATGTTTCTTATTCCGCCTTCTATTTCAATACCTGCTGCTTTCATTAAGCGTGTACATGTCAATTGCTATACTACAGAACTATATGTCATTTCATTACTTTTATAATGAAAGTATGCACTATCCTTACTGATACTTAATGACTGAAAGGTATATTACTGTCCCTAGCATAGTTGACCTTGAAAAAAGTATTTTTATTAAAATACAATTTTTTTTTTCACACAAGCCGTGTGTTATTCTAAGGTTTGGAATCAGAGTTAGAGCCACGGATCTTCTGGTTTCTGTGCTGACGCTCTTACCATCTGAGCTAACGTACGCTGCTTCATTGTAACTGCGAATTACTCCCATCTGAGTGTAGGAGGGGCGTTGTGAAATTTCTCGGCCATATCAAGATAACACAAGATTTAACAGATTTTTTTTTCAAATAGACATATTGTAAACTAATACATTTATTCCCAAGACTTTGAAACTTTTTAAAACACGCAGTAAAATAAAATTTGCCCAACTGTGAAAAATAAGCATGTGTCTCAGCTTCATCCTCATCATTCGATGGGAATCTTCGTCCAGTGAGCTATTTCTTCAAGTTGGAAACAAAAAGCAATCGCTGGGAGCCAAATCCAGCGATTTGGAAACGTGGAAACACTTAGAAGTGAAGTTGGTGCAGTTTTGGAGCAGTCCCAGAAGTGAGTAAAGGCGCATTATCGTGGTGAAAGAGAACTTTCTTTTTCGCAAGGTGTGGACGTTTAGCCTGAATAACATCCTTCAGTTGGTCCAATAGCGAAGAGTAATACTCTCCAGCGATGTTTCTGACCTTCTGGAGGTTATCTACGAGCACCATACCACGAGAATCCCAGAAAATCATAGCCACAACTTTTCCTGCAGAAAGAACCGTTTTTGCTTTCTTTGGTGCATTTTCACCAGTTGCGACCCCCTTTTTGGATTGCTCCTTGTCTATGAATCCATGTTTCGTCTACTGTTATGAAAAGTCGGAGAAACTCATTACAATTCCGTCTAAACAAGCCTAAACACTCTTGCGAAATGTTCATTCCAATGCGTTTTTGGCCCATTATTAACAAACGAGGCACCCATCGAGCGGAAAACTTTCTCATACCCAAAAGTTCGTGTAAAATGTAGTGGACACAGCCTATTGGGATCTTTGTAATGTCAATCAACTTATGTACCTTCATTCGGCGGTCATTCAGTACAGCATTGTGAATTTTTGTCACAATCTCCATCGGTCGTAGCAGTTTTGGGACATCCTGTGCCCTCATCATCTTGAATGACAACGCTTAAATTCAGCAGCTCAGTATACAAACGTCGAAAATGATAGAAAAGAATCCTTCAATGTTAAATCTAAGTTCTTTTGTATTTCTGTTGGGGTTAATACCTTATAAACGAAGCACTATATCATAGCTTGTATTTGGGTTTTATCCGTTGCATAGAAAATGCTGACATTAGTTTGTTCACACGATGTCACAAACAAGTGACACACTTACGCGTATTCAAAGTATTCAAAGGCAATGGAGACGTGTGTACAGAACAGAACCGCCAACGTGAGTAACAATTGCACGCATTCGAGACAAATTTGAGACTCGTAGTACCGTATACCATAGAAAACCAGCTACACTGACAGCACTTCAGGAAGAAATTGAAACGGCATGTGCTGCAATCGCTGAGAACACTTTTGCAAACGTTGCTCAATCAGTAGTTCAACGTACTCAGAAGTGTATCGACGCCGAAGAATTGAGCAACTGTTGTAACTATAAAATTAGTGCTCATCATTTTCTGTTTGTGTGAATTCAGTCTTGTTGTATTAACACAGTTGTTTCTTTGCTTGAAGTGTGTATACATTTTTGGCACCCTCTGTATACTTTAACTTACACTTGTTGTCATGGTTTATTTTTGCACAGGGGCAGAATGTTCTCTCACCGAATCTCTTTCTCCTTCCCACAATAACGGACTCCAACTGCAAAGTTATCGTGCGGCAACTGCGACGCTACATGGTCTATATAATTTCTCGAAAGTCTTTGGCCACTGTTTGGAAAGAAGTTTTACTGTTTGACTTCCAAATATGCCTTCCACAGCGTCCGCAAATTTTGCCCAACTACTATTTATGGTGTTGAATGTGTTCAAATTCTTGATTCCAAGATGGGTGTACTTGTTGATAAATGTTTTTAAGTTCTAAGGTCTTGAAATTTCGTATATCGGTCATCTTAGCTCTTTTAACCAACACGGGGTACCGTACATGGAAAACAAGGAAGTGCACAAAGTTGAACCAACAATAGCGTGCAACTTAGTGCCTTCTTCCAGTTCATACACTGTGCACACGCATACACGAGAAAGGATAAAAGAAATACCCAAGCCGCTCTCAACGAACCCCTACTGAAGGATTAAGGTTCTTTCATTTGTTAGCTCCGTAAATATACCTACTCCTTCTGGCCGCTGAAAAGAGACAAAAGAGTGCGAGTGAGAGTGAAGACTAACCAAGTGCTGGAGGGAGGGAGAGATGGAGGGTGTGGGAAGAAGAGACTGTGCTCTGTGTTTGCACACAAGGTCTGCGGCTATAATACCCCGTCCTGCAATATTAAGCAACATCCTTCTTTATTACAATGATGGTCCAGCCCCTCGGGGAGCGTTACCTCGTCCTCAGCTTCAATAACAGCCAACAAGAGGAACTTGCTTGTTACACATAGCCCGAGCAAGAACAATAAAGCCTAGCAAACTTCACTTAATTTGAAAGTCATCGAACCAGAAGTGAAGTACGCGACTTTAAGAAAGGTGCTTTACGGCAGTTGACATATAAAAAATGTATTAACCATTGTTTTACATGGCATTACTCAACCATGGCGTATTTACTGGAGCGTACACGCTCCTTTATGTTGCCCACAGCAAACACTGTCCCAGGTAGAAAGTTTAACGAAAAGCTGTGTTTGCATTCATCCACCTGCAAGAATGTTAACTCTTTCATTATATGACTATGCGATAAACAAAAAACATTTTGTTAAAATCATACGTCCACCACAGAGCTACCAGACTTTGTTAGGCCAAACTGTTTCATTCTTTTAAACATTAAATTTCATCATAAATGCTGGGACTTTTCTTCAGAAGATACGAGGATAGGTTCATAAGTATCCGGCCTAGCGATTTTCTAGATATGATAAAAACAAGAACTATAATCCACTTTTCAATATAGTTACCATTTCAATCCTCCCCCCCCCAAAAAAAAAATAGTCTGAAGTTTTGTCTGCAAAATGGACATAAACAACATCCATCACTTCTTGGTCATACTTACATTTACTTCCTTGAAAGTCTTTCTTCAGTTATGAGAAGAGAAAATAGTCACTGAACGTTAGATCTGGTCTGTAGGGTAGATGATCAATCTCCTTGAAGCCACATTTCTTCACAGCTTCCTTTGCAACAAGAGCTGTGTGTACAGGCGCGTTGTTGTCAAGAAGGCGCACATTACCGCTCAGATTTCCTCGACTTTTCTCTTTGATGGAATCACGCTGTCTGTGCAGTAGGTCAGCACAGTGCTTCCCATTTACTGTGGTGTTCTGCTCCTTGAAGTCAATGAAGAGTATTCCCTCACACTCCCAAAAGATTGTGGCCATGATCTTCTTGGTTGACTGAGTGACCTTGGCCTTTAGAGGCAGTGCTTCGCCAGGTTTACACTTGCCACTCCATCGATTCGACCTCTTTTGGACAAGGAATCATAGCACAGATCTATAGTTTCATCTCCTGTAACAATGGTTTGCAGCACTTGTCTGTCATTTTCACGATAGAGCTTAAAAATGTCTGACAACAGATGACTCGTTGCTGCTTTTGGGCTGAGGAAAGAACCTGGAGCGGTTTTATTGGGGGAGGAAGATGAAAGAAGGTTTGACAATGGATGATGGTGTTTATTAATTTGGATTGAATTGCGAAATCCAATGAAGTTCTCTCCCCGCCGCTTCTCGATGCGTCGTCTCGGTGCCACCGGCTAGCTACTTGTATTTTTGTACAGCTGGATGTTTCGTTACCTGTTCAGCCTAACGGGTGGAAATAGTCGGGAAATTGGGAATAAGAAAGCAGAGTACAAGACTGATGATGAAACTGTTTATATTCTTTCGCCACTGTTACTTTGTAAAGGATTGTCTTTCTTAGTTCAATGGGACTTCAAGATCACTTGATTCAATTTACTCTTCCCTTCGCTTACTCACTGACTGCTTGCAAAAATTCTCACCTATCGCGACGGCTTCCGGTCAACCATCTCCGATAGCTTCTTGTCATTTCTCCCCGACTTTTTTGTAAACTCCCTTTTTATCAACATTTTCTTCATCCCCTTGTTAGGCTTACTTTTCCCTTTTTACCATTGTTTCACTTAAACAATTCTCCCTATGCACTGAGGGGCGTACCTGTACTTCTACTTGCATATTCTTTTTCTAGGTCCTTCCCTAAACTGTCACTTTCAACCGACCTTCACTTTAACTTATATTGTAATTTTGTTAAGTCGCTTCTCACTTCCACCCTCTATTGTTCAACCTGTTCTACTCTTCCCCTTTTTGTAGGTTAAATAACGATGGAAGTCCACAGAAGTTAAAATAGACGACCCTTTTGCTTACACAAAAGAAGTGTTGTAACAAAACATACCAAGGGATGCTAGCTGTCTATTCATTGCATAGGACAATGGCTTTCACTTTCTCTTCCAACTCGACATATTGGCGACAGCTATTCAAGAAAACTCTCAATAGATATACAATACTCAGCAACTAACATGAATATACATAAATTGCACATACTATTTGTAATACTATTTATAACATCTTTGATGGATAAGATTAACGTTCTGTAGGATTTTAATTAGGGACGTCATTATTACTGCTTCAAACCCTAGGCACCCATCTTGCTCTAACCTTATTCATGTTTAAATGTTTATGAATAATTCGAAGGACTGTTGTTTTAGAAAGGCCCAACCTTGCTGTTATTTCGTAACTTTGAGCCGCTGGTCTTCCATAATTTCTTCTTCCACAAGAACGATGTTTTCAGCAGTGAGCACCTCCAAGGGTCGACCTGCACGCTCTTCGTTTTCAATGCTTTCTCGATCCATTTGAAAAAGTTAGGCCCATTCTTTTGCGGTAGAATATGAGGGGATGCTTCCCCATATGCACCGTCCAATCGCTGTTTAATCTCATATGGAGTAAATCCTTCTTTTGTGAAGAACTTAATAACAGCTCGATACTCCATGTTGAACATGTCACAATCTTCTACACATTCCCTTCTTTATGTAACTATATCTGAACAACAGAACACGGCGGAGCGGAAGTTACAGCTGAAATTATTTACTTAACATATAAGGTATGACATTAGATAAGGGTTTTGTGAAGGCGACAACCCTTATCGGCGAGACCGGAAACTTATGGACCTACCCTTGTATATGACGATTGCACACCAAGAAAACTTACTGATTACTATGGGCTGAAAAATGTATACATAAAAAGGGTTCAGAGATTTATGACATTGAAATTTGTTTAAAAAATTTAAAAATGTTTCATACAAGGAAAAAAAAATACTTCTAAATAAGTAATAAGTAATTGAAGGTAAAACCTTCAAATACTTTTATTAAATGGGACGTGAGACACTTTATTATTTTGAATATATAACTATGCAGGCCTTTATTTTTATTTATTTATTTTTACTAAAAAGTATGTTATAGAGTCAAATATTTTCTCCCCCTGCATAAGTTTAATTTTGTGACCACTTCGAGAACAATAGTAAAAAGAATGTTCAGGTATAGCATTTAAACTCATTACTCACCAAATCTGCATCAAATATGTCACTTGACTGCTCACCCATGTGAAACTGACAGACCATCAAGTCCTACATGCACGAACTTTTTTATTTGCTGCAACATCTTCATGAAATCAGAACATTATAGTGGCAAGAAAATTTTCAGAGATGTTAGATCGTGAATGTAACATGTGTTTCTTAATTTTAAAAAGGAACAAAGGTGTATGTGTGGTCACAAAGAAATAAAATAGCAAAATAATGGTGTTGAAAATGTGATGCAAGATATTACCAAGAATGACTCTAGTAATACTCAAGATTATGTCGATTGTACTGCAAGTATAAGTGCATTATGTGCCAGTCTTGTTCACTTTGTTGTACATCTTATTAAACAAAAAGTTTGCAACAAAAGAAATATAAGGAAACAAATTAATTGTTAAAATAGTCTTAAAAGAAAAATGACAATGGTGAAGTTTAAGAGCCATGTCTTAATTTTAAATTTTGATTCAGCTCCAGGGAAATTTTAAAAATGAGGGAAAACGTGAAAAAAAAAAAAAAAAAAATCAACCACCCTGACATTATTTCGTAAAATCTGTAGCAAAACGAGTTTTGTGCGGCTTGTGAATACATGATTCGGTAAATCAGAGTATTGGTAAAAAAATGAGAATTTTGTCTTCACCCTATCAAAAAAAAAAAAAAAAAAAAAAACTGACTGTGTATGATGCCAATAAAGTCAAAAAATTCTTCTGCTGTGATGAGATTAACAGAATGATGCCTGGCAAGAAAAATTACGTCAAAATTAAAGAATCGGGGAGAAAAATCGGTGAACAAATGCGATTCTTTCTGGGAAATTTTAATGAATTACTGGTCAGAAAGCAGAATTCTCCAAATCTGCAACTCATAGACTAGAAGCTGCGTCCTAGCTGAAGCGAGTGAAACACTTGTTGTATGTCACATTCATGCTGGAAGCTATTAAAGACTCAGGTCTATGATTTCTAGGAAACACTTCTTTGTATCTTCCAATTTATCAACATGTTTGGCTAATATGGTAAGGAAACTCTCTCAAATAATTGTTTCTTCAAGAAGTGTTAGGAATGTCCTGGACCATTAAAAGTCAGACAGAGTTTGGAGAAAGGTTTTGAAGAAAACTCCAATGAACCAATGACCCAAGTAGTTGTTGACGATTGAACGGTCAACTCTAGAGATCACAGTGAAACCTACAGAAAATACTTCTTGCAGAAACCTGTTGAATTACTCAGTCATTCGCTTATTTCATTTGAACAAAATAAGCGATATGAAAACATCTCTACAAACATGCTGTGTTACACATCTTAGCTGAAAACTATTATTTCGCAACCCAATAAAAATTCAGGAATATCACTGGACCAGCGTTCAGAAACCACGCATGCTTTTGTAATATATTTACAAAGAAGTATTTTCCCATATAGCCTCTTTTAAATATATTGGATTAAATTCAGACTCCCTGGAACATGATACTATTGTATTAGCCTTATTCAAAAACTTCTGACGATGCTTAATAAAACAATCAGGCCCAATTGTTGGTCCCGTGTCGTAAATTTACGGCTTTTCCCCCTGCTTTCTGTCGATATAAGCAATAAGATGTAGTTTCTCGATTTTATAAAATGTATAACATAAATAGATAATATACCGAGCCTAATTACATTTATGACCACTGCCTACGTTTATTGGGTCTGTACTCGGCGCAAAGAAGCTCCTGGGTTATTGTCCCAACCATTCTTGAAGCTCTGGCGGATTTCTTGTTTGCAAGTAAAATGAAGACGCATAAAAGTAGGTTGTAATCTCTGGATGAGTGGTTCTACTGTACAGGTGCTGAAAACGAAATCGGCAGGCGAGGTTTTGCGTTGAAAAGCAAAACAACGCCGCAAGGCAATTTTGCGTCGTCAACTTTTGCTGATTTTGTGGAGAGCTAGTAACCAACTAAAACAGGGGTTAGGTATCCTTTAGTAACAAAATATAATTTTTCATTTGAAAGACAAGTACGTGATGATAGGGTAACATTTAAAGCCTTTTTATTTTGTCATGGCTCTGTAATAAAAAAAGGGTAAAAAAACACAAACACTAAGAGACATTTTAAAATTATTTTGTTCCTTTTTACATCCATAAAAAAACCCGCCACGGGTGGCCGAGGTTGTTACGGTGCGGACTCTGAAAGGCAGGTCTGGTTTTCGAATCCCACCAGGACTGTCCTCCCTGACTGAGGATTTTTTCCAGGTTTTCCTCAGTCCTCATAAATGGCAAATGCAAGGGAGGTACCCTAAACTTAGGGCCGAAACGCTTTCTTCCTTAAAAAAAAGAATTACTCCTTTCCCAATTTATCATTTCATCTCATGTATGTTCACCGCCTGTAATGCCTCAGCAGTAAAAACGGGAGTTAAACACCAATAAAAAAAAATACTCTCAGTGATCAGCTGATTTCTCATGATAAAATGTTTTATTTCTAAGTGCCCATCTTTGCTATACTTGACTGTCTATTCTGATGTTCCCGAAGGCAAATTTCCATGTTCCTGAGTGAAATAATATGGACATCTCTAGCTGAAGATATATAGCCGACTGCTACTTCATTTGAATTCCTAATCAGTGTCAAGGCAGAGTCTCAGAAACTAGATACATGAAACCCAGGTGGATAAACTCTTGCCGGAAGCAATCCGGATTTCGTAGTTCCCAATTACTTACTTCTCATGTTTCCTCAAGGGTTAAATTATTCCTCAACTATATCACTTAAATGAAGATATACTGACAGAGCCTGCAGTCTTTTGTATGTGTCAAAGCAACTAAATTACTCTGAAAGATCTGCAACTTGGCCAATTCTGAAAGTTTTTGAATGCCAAATACAGAGCATGGATGAAACTCTTACACCAAATTTGAAAATGAACGAGGGGAGCCAGATATTTTTATTTTCGAAATGTTGGCTATGAAAGAAATTTCTGAGAGTTCCTTTCACAAATTATAAGTTTAGCTATTCCGTATTTTTATAAAAATCCATCTTTTCAGAAGTAATTCCAATAGTATTTGGATAATGTATTCCGCTAGATTAACGTTAATATTAGAATAAAACAACCTTCACCAACGTTTGTTTTTGTTAATTGATACGGCGTGCAATTACTTAAACATTTACAAATTACAGATGAACTTCGATATCGTTGATGTATAATTTGAATAGTCCCAGAGACTTTGTGAACGCCCAAAGCTTTTAAACGCAATACTAAGATGGATATATAGATTTCTGATCTAACAATATTTAAGTAATTAAACTATTATTTAGATTTTCATTATAATCTTATTTTATTACAACACTTGCATCATCAAGAATATTCTTCCTCAGAAATAATAGTTCCTAAAAGAAGTGTTACAGTCTAAACATGGAAATTACAAACCATTTTTCATGGGGTCTCACGTGAGCTTTTTCCAGGTGATTATAAGAGAGGGAGTCAAAATTATCTACACTTTATTCACTCAAATGTATGGGTTCTACATGTACATTCTTTATCTATATAATCTTTTCCCTTATCAATGCACTTGGTTCAGTAGTTGGGGCCGTACGTAGGATGCGGTCGTTACTCTTGGGATAAGGAGGAGGAAATTTAGTGATTATTTGATTTCTTAGTTGGATGCCCCTTTGCCTCGGGGTTAGGAATATTTACCTTAGGGAAATTCTGTAATTTTGTGACTCGTTTGAGTCAGAGGGAAGGGTAGGAAATCCAGCAGACTACCCGGAAACACTCAAGTTCTCACTGTTAGTATAATAATATCGGACTGTTCGTATTGACTTGTTAAGTTCTGATAACGCTTATCGGTTCGCAATTGTCGACTACTTTCCTACAGACTTCGCGCACTCCGGTTCTGATTGTCTATTCTTACCCCCCACTTATTCCAACTAGCAACTGACTATTCCTTCCTCCGACTCCAACCGTTGACTCGTAGCCTGGACTGCTCACTCCTCAATGCAAACACAACACTGCTAACTGCTTCTCTTACTTTTTACATTTTATTAGACGTAAAGTTTATTGTATTGTTAGGAACCTCCCCCGCTAAAAATTAGATCTGCAAAAGTTTGGAGCTCGTTTCGATTCTATCTGCTTTATTGGTCCTTCCTTAATATCTATAATTATACAGGCTCGCCTGATTCGTTCAATTTTGGAAGATTCCTATTGGTGAGCTGGACTAATTTTCTAAAATAAATCTTTTCACTTTATAGTAATTCCAAGAACGGACATTTCTGCCATAAATATTTGGAAACTTTTCTGATCTGACATCCCTTCACGTTTCTACCCTTTTAGATTTACTCACAATGAAATCGCGATAGACCACGTCTCGGCTATAAATAAGAAGCATGCATTTGTTTCTAAAGTCATGTCAGAAACCTGTTGACGTATCTAAATGCTACTGTTAAACGGGCAGTAAAACATATGCTGTCAGCTAAGGTTGACATGTGTTCAGTTCTGGAGAGAATTCTTCCCTTATTGTCATTATGCACCGTTAACTTTATCTATTGAAATAAAACTTTTCTCTGCGCCAGTTAAAAAGGCACATTACGTGTCTCAGGAAATTGTTTTCCCTAAATCCTTTCCGAGGAAACAGGTGCGCGTCACAACAAAGGCGACCTTGTTCCCTGGTTGAACCGTTTAAATTTCCATTGGGACAAACTTCAATATCTTAACAAGCAGTTCGGTTGTACATTCACACAGATACATAATGACTTTCTACTAAAGATTTAGCACAGGTGCTATATAAATGAATACGATACCTTAACACAAATTACATATATGCAATAGATTATATTTATATTAATTATTAACATCGATTATAACCGTATTAATTTAATCAAACGTGACCTTTATTTTCGGCTAAACGGTTCATAAGCTTGCGTGTTCCTTCCAAGAGGAAGATTTTCGATTGGACGCGAAATTACTTTTGCACCGCTTTTTGAGGAAAAAGTCGAATTGCTGGCTTCAGCTTCTTGTCCAACAATTCGCTGTGATTCACATTGTAAATTTTAGTACCCTTTTCCATGTAATCCTTCAGCATAAGCCCTTTGCGACCCAAAAAACGGTTAGCAGAATCGTTCCCACTGATGGCTCAGTCTTGAATTTGTGCATCACTACTGTCCGGCCACTTTTAAACATATCTATCCAGGAAAAAAACATTTTTACATGATCAAGCACTGTTTTCGTATTGTGATGCAAGTTTACTATGAATTTCAGCCTCGCTCACATCCTCCGATCAGAGAAATCGGATCAATGCTCGCTGTTTCTCCTTGGTGCAAAATGCTAGCGGAGCGGACATTTTTACACTGAATAGCTGTAGGGCAAATGACACGAGCAAGGTCAAATGCAACAACCGTGCCCACTTATATTTTTTTAGTAGTGTTTAACGCCTATTATTACTACTAAGACACCACAAGCGGTGACATTGATGATACATGAGAAGAAATGATATATTGGGGAAACATTTATTTTTTTTAAGAAGGAAACTTTCCAGGCCTAAGTTTAGGGTACCTCTCCGGCATTTGCTATTTTTGAGGACTGAGGAAAATCTGGAAAAAACATCGGTCAGGGAGGGCGGTCCAATTGGGATTCGAACCCCAAACCTCCCGCTCACCTGTGGCGGTCCCGTGACTACAGTCATTCAAACTCTAAGCATACATGCACAGAACGCAGTGTAACAAAACCTTTAAGGTATGTAATGGTGAAAATGTAGATTTTTTTTTTACACGCTCTAGTTATTTAATATAAGAAGTGTGGTTTTATTCACCGTGTTGACGTGTTCTCTCATTTCTGCTGATATCTGAAAATGTCTATATTTGATTCTATTGCAAATCGTTCTAATCCCTGTTCGTTACCTGTTAGTCTGCTGAAGTTTATTTTTCCTCTCAAGGTCCAGGTTTCGCTCCTATAGCGGCTCCTATACCCAAGATCGCGGATTCGAACCCGGCCAGGACCGATGGAATTTTTTCAGGCGTAAAAATCCTAAGTATGGCTTCCTTCGGAACGGAAGTAAAGCCGTAGATCCCGTGTCGTACATTTACGGCACGATAAAGAACCTCAAGCCTGAAAGAGAGGCCTCTGAACAAAATTTTCGGCCGTTTCACGCCCTGAATTGAATGAGGCGTTGATGACCTGAGATATTAAAGAGCGTCCATAATCAATCAAAAAAAAAATCCTATAGCGGAGCACAGCTCTACCTAACTTTTAAACCGGGTATTAATGAATTACATTGCTATAATTTCAGGGATTGTAGAGGAATTTTAGACAAGCAATTTGAGTAAGGGAATCTATGGTCTGCCTGTACAAATTTACGTTATTAAGTTTCTAAGAGATCAGTACACCGCCTACTCTTGCAGCTTCCATTGGAAATGATTTCACGAAAGTTGTTAAGCATGTCGCTATGACGTAGTCGATATGACATGGTTTTCAAATAAAAGCGTATTACTGTTATTGAGTTCGAATCTGGTTGATTACTCTTTTATTTTTACATCTTATGCATGGGCATATTTTACCGCCACGGGTGGCCAAGGTCGTTAAGGCACGGACTCGTGAGCGGGAGGTCTGCGGTTCGAATCCCGCCAGGACTGTCCTCCCTGATTGGGGTTTTTTCCAGGTTTTCCTCAGTCTTCATAACTGGCAAATGCCGGGGAGGTACCTAAACTTAGGCCTGGAACGCTTCCTTCCTTAAAAAAAAAAAAAAATCCTTTCCCAATATATCATTTCATCTCATGTATCACCAGTGTCCACCGCCTGTGGTGCCTCAGTAGTAAAAACGGGCGTTAAACACTACTCAAAAAAAAAATGGGCATATTTTATTATAAAAACAGACAATAAAGTCTATTTTGCGGTACCAGAACTAAGCTTTAACGTGATAAATCAGTAAGCCTTGTTCACTGATGATAGTTCTGAAGTTTAAGATGTTTTTATACCACTAAATGTTAAAAACGCGCATAATGAACTATAGAAAACAGGTATTTCCTCGTTCGAAGCAGTTTTGAAAAAGTTTATCCCATCTCGCTTTGATACTGTTTTATTAGTATTTAATTTCAACTTCTTTATGAACATGTAACTTTCTGTTATTTTTATTCGTGGGCCATTATTTAATATGGAACAAGTCATCAATACTCGGTATTAATAAATGCAAATAGATTTATGAACTAATAATAAATTTTAAAAGTATATTAATTTTTGGCACCCAATATTTAATAAATGTTTATATTTTTCTGTCACTATTTCACTTATATGATCTCATCTTAAAATCGACCAATGAAAGGAAACAAAATCCTGAATTTTTACCAATAACAGTAAAAAATCCAGTAACCAATAAATTATCGAAGAAAAAATTTCAAATCTTCTTTATCAAGCGAGGTGCATTTGTCTTGTGGTCAGTGTAGCCAACTCAATACCTGTACTATATAATTTCTGAGCACGCATAACTGACCACTTTTCTGTGTTTTCAGTAACAGTAAATTTAACGAACTTAATATGTATTCACTCAATCAATTGTTTGCGTATTCAGTCAAACAGTCTGAAAGCATTTTATAAATTATATAACAATATCTCCCTAAGCAACCATAAAACTTATTAAACACGTTGTTCAGAATGGTAAAATGTTTTCTGTTTTGTTTTTCTCAGTTGGTAATCGAACGGTGGCGACTGAAATAGTCGACCTTCGTCTCTTTCATTCTTACGGTTTCTGAATAACTACGTTCTATTTATGAAATAGTCCAAAGGCCATATTTGACTCTTCTCTGTTGGCATTACTGATAATCGACATTTGTCTGTTGCTAGGTGGCTGAAAAGATTAAGTATTCATGATAACCAATGCACGATTATTAAAATATTGTAAGCCAAGTTAACGGGAATTATGTTTAAAGTCTTATTTAATTCGTCAAATAGTCCTAATAAATATTACTCGAAAGCCTGAGCTTTCTAATTTCGGTAATCTCAGACCCTCTTGTAATATTACTTGTGATAATTCTAAATGTTTAAAAATAAATATTGAAATAAAGGGACTCATTCAAAGACTTTCTTAATTCAAGAAAATGCTACTTAATAAAGGATACTTACCATAAAAGCAACATATTCTTTTCATCAGAAATTTATTTATAATTTTCAAGTTTATATGATAAATAATAAACCATCTTTGTAGATTATC